>JAGSMP010001041.1:0-130250 GCA_029286625.1 Parnassius orleans | reverse complement strand
CTTGTTTCAGTGGGTCCCACCGTTTCCAAATAAACAAGCTACAATCTTGATTATTTTGCAGATATATCAATTTACTGCTACTCCATCAAACCGATTTTGGACATTAAAATCAATGTATAATGAGTCAACTAATTTATTATCGTTTATACTGTAGATACAATGTCAGTAAATTAATCCAAGAAAATGAAATACAATTCTGTATTTGTGTTTTTATAAACTTAATACTTTTTCCTTAAGATGTGGTAAATATACAATTACATTGTAAACGAGTGTATGTGGCAGTTAGTTCATTATAGGCCATAGTTTATATGATGTATACTAAGTCAACTATATTATCTTGGAAACTCACTAAAATAGGTCTACTCTTTTATTATCTAAGGGTCCCAAATCTTAAAATAGTACGAATTTAAAAAAATCAACATTCCAAAAAATCAGGACCAAAACTGAAAAAGTTATAAACAATTAATCTTTGACAGGCGCTCCTGTAAAATTTGAATTATGTAGTTGACTCATTATACTTAGGAGGTATCGATGTATAGCCCTACTACCCCAATCAACTATTCCATATCGTCTCGTAGGTGTCGTAAGAGGGAAACTGAGATAGTAAATGTGCAGCAGAATTTCTCTGATAAAAACCCGCCCTGTCAAGCGTGGGAACTATGGAAAAATCCCTCTATGAGACAACCTATGTGGGAGGTGTATGTTCAGCAGTGGCGTTATATAGACTGTAATGGACGGATAGCAATTTGGGGTGTGGTCTGCCGGTATAATGAACTTCGTATTCAACTTTGTAACTGAGTTTTTTAAAGTTACATATATATACAACAAGCGCGCGCACACGAAATACGTACTAAGTACTAAAGATGACATTTCTTGACACATAACCTAATAAGAATTTCCACTACCCCATATCATTCCGAAGGTGTCGTAAGAAGCGACAGGAAAATAAATCAGGAGACGGACAGCAGTGTCTTCCTAATAACGACTAAAAATAAAAATAAACTGCAGTTGACAACCCACTTACCATGCGTGGCAACTATGGCAAATATCCCTCCTGTGAGGCAATCTATGGAAGAGGCATATGTCCAGCAGTGGACTTTAATAGGCTCTAACGGTAACGGTCACGGTATGTAGATAGATTTAAGATAATCATCAAAAACCATTCATTTTATAATTTTTTTCAATTTTACGAACAATCCCGTTTCATCGGAAGAATATATCCTAGATTAATCCGGACTTTTTTCTCTATCTGTGCATGAATTTTCATCGTATTCGATTCGGAAATTTCGAAGATTATCCCGGACAGATGACAGACAGAAATACAGATAGACAAAAATTTTGAAAATCGATATTCATGGCTTAATATCGTGCAAATAAACCCTTGACATTAAAAGAAGCCAGTTATTTTGATATTACAGACCAGACACTTCAATTTCATTTATAATATGTATAGATATAGGTTATCATGTTAACTGGAAACGTTCTAATGTTATACCCATTTACAAGAAAGGTGATATAGATAATGTTATAAATTATAAACCAGTTTCGATTATAAGTGTATTTCCAAAGATATTTGAACGCTTAGTTTATCCAATTTTAACAAATCATTTAAAAATATTATTGTAGAGGCACACAGCACGGGTTTTGCAAAGATAAATCTACTGTAAGCAATTTGAAGGATTACGTCACGAAAGTTGCAAGTGCAATGGATGGTCAAGTGCAGGTGGATTCCATAAACACAGATTTTTCTAATGCATTTGATATCGTGCGCCATCAATTACTTATATATAAATTAAATTCATACCGTGAACATGGGAATTTACATCTTTGGCTAAGTTATTATGTTAAAAATAGATTACAAAGTGTCGTATTGCATGGATATAGGTCTAATGATTATGTGGCTCTGTCAGGCGTACCTCAAGGTTCACAAATTGGTCCTATTCTTTTTTTAGTGTTTATTAATGACATAACAAATGACATTAAGTACAGCCACTGTTCCATTTTCGCCGACGATTTAAAATTGTTCAAGGCTATTAAAAATCAGGATGATGTTCTATCTTTGCAAAATGACATTAATTTTATAAATGGTGCAAAAGTAACAAAATGAAACTTAATCCTCGTAAAATAAAAACATAAAATTCACAAAGAATAAATCTACTGTTGCTTCTTGTTACTCCATTAATAAACACATATTGAGTGAATCTTCATCCACCCGTGATATTGGGGTAGTTTTTGATAACAATCTTAGCTTTATAGAACATATAGATAACGTGGTAACACATTCATGGAAAATGTTAGGTTTTGTCAAACGTACATGTAATTATTTCAAAAAAACTCAGACTCTGATAACTATCTACAATGCATTGATTCGTAGCAGTTTAGAATATGCCACAGTGATATGGAATCCTTCTTATAAAATTCACATTGACAGAATCAAAATTCAAAAAAACTTCACTCGATTCATCATATATAAATTTCAAAACTGTCCATACTCTACTGATTATAAATCTAGACTTTCTCATCTTGGAATGAGTTCACTGGCTGACCGACGAAAACATTTAGACCTAATGACGCTACATAAACTTTTACACGGTAAGTTAATTTTGCCAAGTTTATTGCAGCAAGTGTACCTTAAAATCCCTTGTCATAATCCCCAGACACCCAATTACTAATTTATTCAATATTCCCTTCAGTAGAACCAATCTTGGTAAGTTTTCTCCGTCAAATAGATGTATGCGTACTTACAACAGCTTAAACAATCATGACATCGACATCTTTAGTGGCCCCGAACGTGTATTCAAAAGAAAATGTAAAGACTTACTATTACCTACCTTGCCCGATTAATGATTCTAAACTAATATTTAGTGTAATTTTTTACTGTATGAGGTGCTTTTACTTCAATTAGTTTGATTTATTTTGTTTAGAGTTTATATCTATGTTGTTTAGGTTTTTTTTTCTTATAATGATGTATACACCTGTAAAGACAAATCATGTGTCTAAATATTTTTGTATTTCGTTTGTAACAATGTATATTGATATTGTTGATGGTGTATATATCTAAATAAATAAATAAATGTAATGAATAAGTGACATGATTATTAAATTATGATAACTAAACTTTGGTTATTAAATTTACTATTTCTTTTTATAATTTGTGAAAATACCACACAAAAGTTAGTAAATGGATTATAGAAATAAAACAAATGTCGCTGACTGCAAACAATATCCCAACAGAGTTTATTCAATTGTTACTTTGCAGTATCAACACTGCTCTAAATTTCCTGTTTGAAAAGTTTTCTGTTAGCTTCGACATATTATACATTTGCGACGAATCTTCCTATATATCAGCTTTTTGAATCCATTGTTGTGTATACTTTGCCAATACAATACTCATTTCTCGAAAACAGTGTAAGAGGCTATGTGCCAATATGCGAATGTTAATATTTTCCTATATTGTTTATAATAACCTCTGGAAATGAGGTGATCGCTTCCTAGCTCTTTATAAAGTAAATTTCAAATTAATAACACAATCAGTGTTTTTGATTTCTTTAATGATGATGATGATGATGATGATCAGCGAGCGCTGAGCAACTTAGAGCTTCCTCATACGGCCAGCAGTGATTGATTGTATATTACTTGGAAAAAAGTCTCTCCGGGTTTCTTGCTAGTTCTTCCCTGTAAAAATGACTTTCAATAAGTATTATTTGTAATCTTTATTCGATAAAAAAATTATATTCCTGCTGATTGACTGACGAGACTCTGGATGTAAACTTCATTTAAATACCCTGAAACTGAATCTGAAAAATGGTGCCGGCTGGAATCGAACTCGGTTTGCTCGCGTAATGTGAATTAAAGACGATGGCTTAGCCCTAGAGCTCTCAACAAAATGAGATTTATTATTTGTTTACCGCCGAACTTTTACCAAAAGTTTTACCGAAATATTTTCTCGGCATGAGTGGTGATGGTAGTTATTGAAATAAAGGGTTATTAACCTCTCAGAAGGAAGTGAGTTCTGAATGGGCGTCAAGTTCCATAGCAATTTCAAAAACGAATATTTATTCCTATAGATCCTATTATTTAATCAACTGCTATGGAAGGATGGAGAAAGGATTTTCGGAAGGGAATTTTGAAATCAAAATGCTAATTATGACGTAAAACATTTACATCTGAGAGCAGTATCCGTTTCCGTTCGAGCGGACCCATTTGCGTCACAGGCATATTGCTAGGATCCGATAGATGACACCAATAAATTCCATACACTATAATATACCAAAATGACTAATATTCACAATAATATTATATAATATTAGTTGAGTGCCGAAATATAAAATCATAAAACCAAAAAAACGATAGATGGCGCTGTTGTCAAGCTAATCAGAAATTTTATAATATTTAGCCTGTATAAAGTCCGGAGTGAACTCATTGCGCCACCTACAGGAAAGGGTTAAACAACATCTACCGAGCTAGTTGGTTTTTTATAAAAAAATCAAGCTTTGTGACAAATAAAATTGTCTTAAAAGGCTAACCGTTTTCCCGTCGACTGATACAAAAATAAAAATAATACAAAACTAAATCATGACCTAACGAGAAACATAAATAAGATTAGTCACACGGAAAACTTTGTTACGCGGATCGTTGATACGTTTCAGTCTCTATAGTCAGATGTTGTGGTTTTTAGGAGGATGCCTGTGTGTTGGTAATCCCAAAATTAAATTATTTATAAGATAAGGTGATTTCTTGATCTCGATAACACGCCACGAACCGGGTCCAAATGTGAATCTAAACCATCTAGGGACTCACTCAAACACACACAAAAAATCATCAAAGTCGGTCCAGCCGTTTAGGAGGAGTTCAGTGACAAACACACGTAGAGAATAAATATATAAAAAATATTATTACCGTGGCAACTCCAAAGCTGTCTTTCTTCTTTTACTTATACTTAACCTTTAACTGTGGACGTGGGGTCTCACAGACCTTCCGCACTTGCTGATTTCTTAGAATAACATATTTACCAGCACCCCCTGCGGGTGGGCGTCTCAGTAGCTTCTAGTTTAGTCACCAAATGCTCGATGAAGGAGGAGGTTGTGTCGTCCAGTGCCATAAACGTAAGTTACACGTATTTAAAGTTTAGACGGTGTCTATGAGACCGAATGTCTATATTTCCTTAAGAAACAATATTATACCACCTTTATTTTTGTTTTAGATTTTTGTTATTTAAAATGGCCGAAATTAGTCTTCCTCCGGGTCAAAGCGACCATTAGAACAAAAAGTGCAGTACAAAGACCGACAAAAATATTGCGTTCAGATGATCCGTCTTCTGGTGATATTTCGAATTCTTGACTTGAGTGGTATCAATGCTAGCATATTATGAGCTTTATAAAGAAATTAGGTCGTTCTCTAGTAGTAGACGTTATATTTCGACCAAAGCATTACCAAGAGAATTGAGAAACACCATAAAGCTCGTTTTAGGTGGTGACACGACCCCAAATGATACCCAAGCTGAAGAAGAATAGCAAGGGAAGAGAAAAACTTGTAACCTATGCTCACCAAGACTCCCCAGAAAGACTGCCTACAAATGTGTAGCATGCAAAAATCTAATATGTCTGCAATTTTCAAACCCCCTGTGTAAAGCATGCCAATAATTATAGGGTAATTGACCCTCTGTCAGTTTTTTTCGTTTGCAATTCAGAATTAACATTCTTGTTTTTCAATTGAAAATTTGTTCGATTTAAGAAAAAAATACCAAACCAAAATACCTTGATTTAAAAAAATAATTAATAGAACTCTAAGTGACCTCAGTGCCAATTAAGACTGAAAAGTGCATTTCCTTGATTTTTTCGAAATTATTTCTATTTTGTAATAAATGTTTCTCATATCTATTTAAAATCCTATTATTTATAATCCAAGCATCCATTCTAAATTATTTTTAATTTATTTATATGCACAATTAATATCAAATGACCCTAAACAATGTAGTAGTCTGTCAGACCCCATGTTCATGCTAGTGTTACAAAAATAAAGGTCCATAGTTAAAGGTAAAATAACTGAACAACTACTTAATTAACTGAAGAAGCTACACATGGGCGTTGTTGGAAGGCTTTCTCTTAATCGTCACGTTCGGCAGGCGGATTGACGACTACACTGTCAGATTTATACGTGGTAGAGTCATGCTGCACCTACATATTATACTATGGTTGTAGAACGAATAGGTCGATCGCTCTCACAAAATACCAGCTGAGAATAAAAAGTGCTGCTGTATATCGTATGCTGAGTGTGGAAAACCGTAGCCCCTTTTTACAGTTAACGAGGCATTCCTTTTATTCCTCAGGGGTGAAAATGCATCTGCATTTTGGTTCTTAATCCGGGACAGATATTTATATGGACCACAGCATCTACTTACCATCAGGTGTAATGTCCTCTAGACCGAATTTCGATCACGGCGGCCAGTCTCAACGGAGACTAACCATCTGTATAGGACATGATTATAGTGCCCGAGTGTTTGTGCAAGCACAGGTGTACTCTCTCTATTCCCTAACTCTTATAGTCCGATGAGACGGTAATTTGACACGACCGCAGAGAGATCGGGTGCAGTTCCAACAGCTTTACGTGTTTTCCAAGGCACGGGGATGAAACACCACCGACTACTTCCAGGCTGCTGCTGAGAATTTCTTGACATTTAAACCCAATTACTGATTTTGGTTCAACCCGGGATTTGAACCCGGGACCTCATGATCAGCAACCGCGTTTACGACCACTAGACCAACGGACAGTCAGTGCTGTGTGCTCGTTTGTCACTCTCCTATTAATAATAAATATAATTCTATTAAGCTCCTAACTATTATTCTCCTAAGAATAAATATAATTAAATTTATATTTATTCTTCGACGTAAAAAAAAATTCGTTTTTAACAATATTTTGACTCCGACGCTGCTGTCCGTCATCAATCTGTTTTTCTGTCACGCGTAAAATATATGGTATACCGCCATCTATCGGTAACCTTAAGATTTTCCGGAATTTCCTATTGTTCTCTTACGACACCCACAGGGCAAAATCGACTGATGAATTTTATCACTTACTCTCGCCACCACACGGCGTAACACAGTTTCATACATGATAATTACTTATTTGCAAAACTATTATTGGTTCACATGGAAAATAAACAATAAAATTAAAAAGAAAAAATCACGAAACATTGTGATAAATTCGCTTGACAGTTATGATTTCAATAAAAAATGTAAATGAAACCGTCGCCCTCAAACTGTAGCCCGATGTGCACAGGTTAGCTTATCATGATATTGATTGTGAATACATTTTTTTTTTCATTGAAAGTTTAAATTACCTTTGATTACATTTTTTTATTATACTCGTATCTAAATACAAATTTAATAAAATTTTAAAACTTCCCAAATATTTTTAATAAAGTTTTATTTTAATTATCCGCCTTAAAACAAAAATAAGTTTTTATTTAGACTCTTTTAAAAAAGGTATACCGTTGAAAATATTTGAACTTAAATGTTAAGTGTGGAATTTGGAAGCAAAATGACAAATTCGTGAAGAATGTGGCGCCGCTGCTAAAGGACTTCTTTCAGGAGAAGCTCTCTATAAACTATGTTTTTGAATAAAACGATATGTGTTTTTAAACAATTGTTGTTTAATGTTTTTTAGGTATTTTGTTACAAAAAAGGCTAATAGTTGATTTATTTACTAAAAAAGCTAAGTCTTGATTTTTTTTCATTCGTGAATTTATATAATATTATGCTACAGCCGTCTAAATAAATAATTACTGTAATAAAATTCAGCGTCTTAATGAAATAAAAATATAGCTCTGTCTGTTATTAGTCTGTGGAGGCTAAGGGCGGACGAAAGCAATAGAGGCATGTTTCGCTGAAATAACAAAAATGAAATAAGCTTAGAAATTTAAGGGTAATATGTTGTGACTGGCATTACACAGGAAAATTGAAACGAAGATTCAGGATTCAAAAAAATATTTATATGTTAAACGCAGAGTTAGGTACGAAGATGTTAGTCTAGAAGATGCTTATCCATCTGGTTTTAAATAGAACGCTTTGTGCAAGTCCGGTCACAAAGATTTTTGTACGTGGTAGAGCCAAGCTGCAGCTATATTTATAGCATAGTTGTAGCACGAATGGGTCGGCTCGACCGGGGAAGGACCACGCTCTCACAGAATAAAAGCGTAAAATAGCAGCTTAATGCTACTGTGTTTCGTATGGTGAGTGGTATAGGTGAGTGAGAGTATAGAGAGTAGAGAACCGGGGATCCTTTTTACTGGAAAGAGGCATTCCATCTTAGTCCTCAAGGCTGACAACGCATCTGCATTTTGATTCGTTATCGAGGATAGATGTAGATGTCTATGGGCCACAGCAACCACTTACCATCAACAGGTGGACTGTGTGCTCGTTTGTCACCCTATTTCTATAAAACAAAAAAAAAGAGAAGGCATACTATGAGAGGAGAAGAGAAGACCCTCCCTAAGAGGGGCCTCCAGCTCTGGTGGAGTGTAAATATGCCAAGCCAATGTGCAAAGAAGGTGGAGAAAACATTACCTACATGAAGAAATGAATGTTTTATGCACTTCTCATACTGTTCCGTGGCTGTTCTAAGAGGCGACAAAGGGGTAATGAAACAGGAGAATGAGCAGCAGCATCTTCTTGATAACAAATCAAAATAATAGAAAAACTGCGGTTGCCAACCCGCATGCCAAGCCTGGCAACTATGGCAAAATCCCCCTTATGAGGCAGTCTATAGGGGATACCTATGTTCAGCAGTGGACTTTAATAGGCTGTAATCGTGTAACGGTAACACTTCCCATGTATGTAAACATGGTATGAAACACTGTGGATAAAACAAGTAGGATATAACAAGATCTTTTACAGTTACTTTAAGGCTATAAAACCATTTCAGCAATTAATTTTATTTGAGATGTATACAAACAACCTGCTATATGTTAAACCGCTACTTTTTAAATAATGCAACTAGAATCCGAAAAATAAGAAACAAAGAAATATTATCTAATTATTATATATTACAATTAAGTATGTAGCACAGAAACTTTAGAAATATTAGAGGCTAGCAAACGAAAGCATTTTTAGAAAATTAAATATTTAAATTTATTAAATTACGTGACCAGGCTAACACAAACTGATCTTTCCTAAGAATTTTTTTAAGGTTTAGTTACAGGCCGTTTGTAACATTTATGGCGTTACCGTCTTATTTTGGACCCTTATTTACGTTGTGTTTGTTTAGAAACGAATATTCATTAGAGCAGTCGAAAGCTGTTGGTAGTGCCTTATAATTATTTTAAGCTAAAGAAACTTGTTTGTGAAGACAGGATTTAAAAAGGTTAAAGAACATTATTCATCCCTATTCTACTTGTATCAGGTTCACATCAGCCAATTCCTTATTAAATAATCCTTTCGCGCTTGAAAAAAGCTTACAATATTTATATGAAAATACACGATACAAGAGCTTCGCTCTCCCACATTTGAAAAAAATGTGGAGGAAGCACACGGCTCCACACACGCCGTCTGCGGTGAGCGTCAACCATCCAACGCGCTCATTCCGAAGAGGGACGTTTAGTTAGGAACTGGACCGTAGTCCACAACAAAATAAGTAGCAAACCAATAAAAGAGGGCTCGGCTCCTTGGTAGTGCGTAAGCACAAACATCGACCGAAGTCACATGCGTGTAAACTTCATACAGAATACGATCAAATTCAACCAGTGTGAATGTACGTCACACGGTTTAGGCACACCTCACAATAATAGTAAAACTAGCCATAAAAGCCCTCCGTGAGTGCCACCACCTGCCAGACCGCTGCATCTGCAGACGTGATATAGGTAAAAGGCATCACCACCAATTGTATGGTCAGCACGGCTTCTAGCCGCAGAGCGTGTCATGAGTCTACAGCTCACCTCAAGGGAATGGGGTCCCACGTTGAGCGGCCTACGGCCGCAGCCTTGAGAGTTTCCTCACTCCAGCTACCACCCCTATGAGTTTGACATAACATGCTCCATCATGTAATACAACGGTAGATATAACCAAAGGCAGTTATAAAATATCAATAATAATTCGCCATCAGAAGGGGTTTGTGTAACTGACGTTGAGTATGAGCATTTTTTAATCATGTTTGTCTCACCCACCAATAAGTTGCCTTCAATCATTAAAAGGTGGGAAATTTACAGAGATACTTTATTTTATTATATAAAATATTATGGACACCAGACAGTCTGCAGTCCCGTCTTTAGGGGAACCGACTAGGGAAAAGCTACTTAGATGTGAGTCAAACCAAGACACAGAGAGCGCCACTGAGAATAGCGAACCGCAGAATAACCATCGGAGAGACGCAATGCTGCAAAACGCATCAAGCATCAATACGAATATCTTCGGGTTTTACACCATCCCAAGGTTCCCTATACTATCCTAGCAGATATCACCACCCGAACACCTTAATCGGATGGCGCAACCTCACAACATACCCACATGATATCTATCAAGATTGGCAACAAAATTGGTAATGTTGTTAATTAAAAATAGCTACAACGTATCATAGTAACACGCTATTAAGACGCTAGTAACCAGAAATCTATGTATCATAGAGCTATTGCACTAAGACATGGAATTGAGTATGCTTGCTGGAATTAAAAGTACTACCAAACACACTCTCCCTAATCCGAAAGTTATCCAACGTATCATAACGCTATGCGCTAAGACATCGCCCACAATCGGTAGGATTGTGCGATGTCCACGGGTAAGTTATATTGATACAACAAACCTGATGATATGCCTAGGACATATCGGTAAGCGAGTCCACGTTTACCGTGGTCTAGATATCGGTTAAGCAGTCTACACGCCACTATAATAATCCTTTTCAAGTCCATTTCTATCAATATAATGCTTTTACATATTTGAGACCTTCCACATATTAGCATTATTTCATAGACCTACTATCATAAGTCCTTAATATGGGAATATACACGCTCCAGCATTGCACAAACACGCTCAGTAACTTAGAAATTTTTTGAACCATTTCCTAATTATTATATGGTCCTTACATATGAATTTGGCGTTTTGTACGGGGGGAATATAAAGTATTTTTTTTTTGTAAAATATATTTAATTAATCAAAGTATGCACCATTGTTATCTATGCACTTTTGCCATCTCATAGGTAGTTCATTGATCCCTTTACTAAAAAAAAACATGGGGGCGAGAATCAATAAACTCTTTGAAGGCGGTTTGGACTGCCGCATCGGAGTTAATTTTTTCCTTGTAAGAAGTTGTCAAATTCCGGAAAAAATAGTAATCTGTTGGAGCATGGTCCGGGAGTACGGTGGATGTCGCAGACATTCAATTGTAGCTCATCTAACTTAGTGGTTGTTTGTTGTGCAGTGTATGGTCTTGCGTTGTCGTGAAGCAGCAGTGGCCTAGAGCGATTGACCAATCTCGGTTGTTTAGCAGCTTGTTCTTTCTTCATGGTTTGCAGTTGCTGACAATAGATATCTGCCGTAATCGTTTGGCCAGATTTTAGAAAGCTGTAGTGAACGACACCGGCGCTAGTCCACCAAACACTCACAAGTAACTTCTTCTGCGTCAATTTTCGTTTAGGGCAGGATTTGGCTGGGCCTCCAGGGTTCAGCCATTGTGACGAGCGCTTCCGATAATCGTATTGTATCCACTTTTCATCACAAGTAATAATTCGATTTAAAATCCCTTCATTATTGTGTCGGTAGAGCAAAGTAACACAGCAGTCGACGCGTGTTTGCAAGTTCGATTCACTCAATTCATGAGGTACCCATCGTTCAAGTTTTTTTAGTTTGGTCTCCGGCCGTCCACAGGTGGGTTCTGAAGGTTGAAATTTCCAGAACGAAAACGTTGAAACCAAAACGTACCGTGTTTTCTTTGCGACACCAGCGCCGTACACATCATTAATCCTTCAGCTGTTTCTGCAGCACTGGTGCCACAGTACTCGTAAATATACCGATATTTCATGTTTTCCATTGTGCGGTAATAAGCGACGCCAAAGAATAAAATAATGAGGAAAAAAAACAAATGAATGACTGTTTTTAAAACTCAAATGTACCAGCTAAATGAATTTATAAATTTGAATTTGGAATTCTTAACCAAAGAGGAGATATTTCAGATCAAAGTGGTCAGTACGACAAAACACTAATTTCATATGTAACGTAGCTTATAAATGTTATTAATTATTATTATTGTAATATAATATTATAGCTTATAAATGTTATAAATTTGTATTTCTATTATTAATACCTTTTGAATATTTCAAGCAGACTTTTAGTAAATTTAGTTAATTTTTAAAGACATTATTATGCCTCTACTTTACTGTAATACTTAATGTTCGAAATGTATGTATTTTAACTTTATGCATTTAAATTGCTCAAAATATTATGTTTATGATATTTTAAACGACTTTATATAGAAATTTATTATGATAATAATGATAATAATTATAATAATAATGAGCCGTTATATTATATATCTGTGTACTAAAAGAGCCGATATAAAAATCTTTTGAGGTTATTTGAATAATAGTGTAGCCATGTAGTGGCGGTGTAAGAAAATCTACTGCCCCATATCAACAACCCGCCTGCCAGGCATGGAAGCTATTGCAAAATGCGCTCATTCTATGGGGGCAGCCATTACATAGTATAAAATGATTTAATGTGTTAAAGTCGGGGCTATAATTCCTCTAAACAATATGTCATTGCACCAATTTCAGAAAATGAACTTATGTTCTGTTTATTTGTTTAAATCGGTTTTCAAACAAAAAAAAGTAAAATAAATAACGTGTAAATAAGCTTGCGTAGAACATTTAATGAAGCAAAATGAACTGACAAGGAATTAAAAGTAAAACTTGATACGGATTGTGCAAGAAGCTGTTAAGTTCACTGACTGGAAGGAGAGGTTTCGGTTTAATAAAACGGGACGAGTGGGATGCTCAGACGTAATTTATTTAACATCCATTAGAAGTAGATCGATTTCACTCCTTTGTGAACTCGATCTCAGAACATACAACTTTAAAATTTGGTTCTTCCCAGGACAGAGGTATTTTCCGAACCAGTGGTAAATTAAACAAAAGTGACTTCCAATAAGTATTATTTATAATCTATATTGAATAAAAATAATTTTCTATTCCAAATATTATAAGCGGGATATTTGCCAAAGTTGCCACGCTAGGCAGATGGCTCGGCCACCGCAGTTTTTATTCTCTAGTTGACATTAAGAAGTTTTTGCTGCTCATCTGGTTTCTTGCCATTCTGGCTCTGCTGTTTGCTTCGGTTTGTCGCTCTTTACGACTAACGATACGCTATGGTGCATATTCTTACACCGTCACTATACAGTTGGCTCATTAAGATGTTAATTTCATCATGTATTTGTTAAGTAAATGGGACTGACAGATTGAGAGGAAGACTCCGCGGTCTGGCATTTCGTTTTTATGAATTCGTCGTCTTACCAAAAACGATAAGTTATAGACAAGGCTTGTTATCCCTTTTTAAAGGCTTCAAACCGTAATGTAGAATCCCATCAACAACATAAATGTGAAAAGGGAGCCAAGTTCGGTACAAAGGATGTTCGGTGTTATCACCTTCACCGATCCATACTCCATACTAATATTATAAATGCGAAAATATCTGGATTATTATGTCTTTTTACCAAAATTAAGATAAAATATGTATGGATCTGTATTTTTCCACGCAGGACCGGGAAGAGAGCGATAAAAAACATAAAATTCACCAGCTGATTTTCTTCAAACGTTTTGGTGCATCGTAATTCAAAGAATAGGCGATAACCTCGCAGACGATATTAAGTAATCCGTTGATGCTCTGCCTACCCCGCAAGGGTTACAGGCGTGATTATAAGTATGGATCAGAAATACTATCACCACCTGTCACGCTTTCACCCTTAACTATTACTTAACAATGGTAGAAACAGTTCTTAGTAAGCCTTATTAATAAGCCTTAGTAATATTTATTGAACGGAAATGAATACAGTTCTTATAATATGTGGTTATGAATGAATCGTTATTACAATAAGAAAAATTGTGCAAAATTATAAGAAAAATATTTTTTGAAAGTTCTTATTAACTAACGTATACATAGTTTAAATTGATTCCGCTAGATGTCGTTACTAGGTTTTTAAAACGCGGTAACGAAATGTTTCCTGACATGTACTTAACTCCCGCCGTTGAGCCGCGCGTCAACTTATAGTGCATACGGTACCTATACGCTTAAATTGTTTCTTATTCGACTACCTGCTTTCGATTTCGGTTGTTTGTTATTTGCTTTGTGATGTGGTTAAGGTTGACTGGTTTTCGTTGTTTTAGGTTGTTTAACAATATTTCAAAGGAAAATTAATAGTATAGATAGTGTATACGGTACCTATACACTTACTTCTTTTTTCGTTGGTTATATTTATATTGACTACTGCTTTCGATTTCGGTTTTCTGCGATTTGTTTTGTGATTTGGTTTAAGTTGATTCGATTTTTTTGGCTATCGTTTTCGGATTCGTGTTGTGTCTTGAATTGGTTTTGTTGTTTTGATTTTAAAAAATATTTAAAAGGAATATTTATTCCTTTTAGATATTTTGGATTTGCTTTTAAAAAAAATATTTAAAAGGAAATTTAATTCCTTTTAGGTATTTTAACGTTTTTTTATAAATAGGTTTTTTCTTACTTCATAATGCCTCGCAAACGTAAGTCCAGTCTTTCAAGAGTATCTTCTCAAAGACAAGCGAAAAGATTAGCTCGATCGCTAGAATCTTTAGAAGATGCTGAATTGAGAAGGCAAGAACAAGCAGAGCGTCAGGCTGCTTTTAGAGCATCTGAGACACCTTCTCAACGTCAGCAAAGGCATCTTGAACAGACAGAGCGTCAGGCTGCTTTAAGAGCTTCCGAAACACCTTCTCAAAGTCAGGAAAGGCGTCTTGAACAGGCAGAGCGTCAAGCTACTTTAAGAGCTTCTGAAACACCTTTTCTAAGTCAGCAAAGGCGTTTTGAACAGGCAGAGCGTCAAGCTACTTTAAGAGCTACTGAAACACCTGCTCAAAGTCAGCAAAGGCGTCTTGAACAGGCAGAGCGTCAAGCTACTTTAAGAGCTACTGAAACACCTGATCAAAGTCAGCAAAGGCGTCTTGAACAGGCAGAGCATCAATCTACTTTAAGAGCTACTGAAACACCTGCTCAAAGTCAGCAAAGGCTATTCGAACAAGCGGAACGTCAGGCCGCCTTAAGAGCCATGAAACACCTAATGAAACTCAACACAGACTCATTGAGCAAGCTGAACGTCAATCTACTATAAGGGCATCTGAAACACCAAAACAGACACAGGCGCGAAGAGATGCAAATGCACAGCTCCAAGCTGAACGTCGACAAAATTTTCAAAGAAACAATTGGTCGGTTTTTAATGACGCAGCATTCAATTATGATCCGTTGATTGATTATAAAAATCACAGGTTAGTTGTTATCGAACTGATGGACAAGGCGTGTCGATTTTGCAGCGCTTTAAAATGGAAAGATGAGACCGCAGGCATGTGCTGTTCCAATGGCAAAGTGTCTCTTCCGTTACTTGGGGAACCAGAAGAACCTTTGAAAAATCTCTTTTTATATGATGCTAATGAGTCACGGCGCTTTTTAAACAGGATCCGGAAATATAACTCATGCTTTCAAATGACGTCCTTCGGAGTTGACCGGGAAATAATAATGCCGGGATTTTCGCCTACATTTACGGTGCAAGGGAAAATTTACCATAGAATAGGTTCACTTTTCCCAGCTGAAAACGAAGTATAAGTTTTTACAAGTATATTTTATGGGTGACGAAGAAATTGAGGTAGACCGTCGCTGCCAATTTATCCAGGGAGTTGAGAGAGACACAGTGTTCAAAATTCAAAGATTCTTGCATGAACGTAACATTTTAGTCAAAACATTTTAAACTGCTTTAGAAAACCTATCTGAAGAGGATTGTAAAGTCGTCATTCACGCAGATCGGACCCCTCGAGGAGAGCTTGAAAGGCGCTACAATGCACCTTTGATAAACGAAATAGCAGCCGTAATTAGTGGTGATCAATTTTCTTCACGAGACATTGTCTTGCGAGCACGTGATGATACGTTGCAACGGGTAGCCGATACACACAAGTTTTATGACGCTCTGCAATACCCATTGATTTATTGCAAAGGACAAGAGGGTTATCATTTTCAAATTCCACTCATTAAGCCGGTCACAAAGGAGCCTACTCGGAACAAAAAAGTATCATGTATGGATATTTATGCGTATCATATGATGTTGCGAGAAAATGATTTTAACCTCTTAGCCGGTGTAGACAATTATTTCATCAATTTTGGTAGACATGTATGTGAAGGTAGAAAGTGAACGTCTCCGTTATACGAGTATATCTTTAAATCAAAAAAAGCTGCGCGTTGCGAATTATATACATTTACAAGATGCAGTTTCTAGCGACGCCAATATAAACCCCAGAGATTTAGGTAAAATGGTAATTCTGCCTCATCATTCGTTAACAGTCCCTGCTACCTACATGAGTACATACAAGACGCATTCGCCTGTGTACGAACTTACGGAAGACCTGATCTTTTGTTACTTTTACTTGCAATCCCACATGGAAAAAATAACCGAGGAGCTAATGCCGGGCCAAAAAAGTACTCACAGACACGATTTAGTTGCTTGAGTATTTAGATTAAAAGTACAAAAATTAATGTATGTAATTAACAAAGGGAAAATTTTCGGAGAGGTGCAATGCTTCATGTATTCAATTGAATGGCAAAAAAGAGGACTACCGCATGCTCACATTCTAATATGGCTTAAAGAGAAGTTGCGGCCCAGCGAAATAGACGACACAATAAGCGCCGAGATTCCGGATCCTGAGCAAGATAAAGAATTGTATGATACCATCGTCCGAAATATGATTAACGGTCCATGTGGAGCACGAAATTCAATATCGCCATGTATGAAAGAAGGAAAATGTACAAAGGAATTCCCTAAACAATTTTTTGCCCTTGGTCGTGTGTATACCGTCCATGTAACTAATTTTGAATGTTTCTGTTTGCAATTGCTGCTGCACCATGTTCGGGGTCCTACAGGATATAAAGACCTTAAAACTGTCAAAGGTCAGGAATGCGCAACTTATAGAGAAGCATGTGAAGCTCTGCATCTTTTAGAAAACGATAATCACTGGGATGAAACCATGGAGGAAGCTGTGCAGTGCCAGTCACCAGCCAAAATTAGGGATCTTTATGCAATTCTCATATTATCTTGCGGGCTATCTAATGCACATAAATTGTGGGACAAATATAAAGAGTACATGGCGGAAGATATTTTGCGAAGGTTACAGCAGACACACGCGAACATGACATACAATGAACACATTTATAATGAAGCACTTGGAAAAATTGAAGATAAAGTAATGGCAATGGTAGGCAAAAAATAAAGCGACTTTGGAATGATAAGCCCTCAGCGAACAACCGAAAATGAACTAAGTGATGAAATTATACGTGAAACAAACTACGATATACCAGCTTTGCAGCAGCAAGTAGTCGAATTTGTACCCTTGCTTCCCGAACAAAAACGAGTTTTGACAAAGTATTAGGACAAATTGAATCTGGAAATGGTGCACTTTTCTTTTAGATGCCCTGGAGGAACTGGGAAGACATTTTTGTTAAATTTATTACTAGCGCAAGTACGGAAAGATAAAAACATTGCTGTAGCCATAGCTTCCTCCGGTATAGCCGCCACGCTGTTAAGCGGGGTCGCACTACATTCTATTTTAAAACTCCTCTAAATCTAGCCCAGGAAGAATCGCCGATCTGCAACTTTAGCAAAAATAGTGCACTAGGTATAATGCTACGACAATGCAAACTTTTAGTGGGACGAAAGTTCAATGTCGCATAAAAAGCTGTAGAAGCACTAAATCGTACGCTCCAGGATTTGTGCAGCAATACCGATGTAATGGGAGGAATGGTGGTTTTACTGGCTGGTGACTTTCGCCAAACTTTACCTGTCAATCAAAGGCACACCTGCAGATGAAATTAAAGCATGCCTCAAGTCGTCTATTTTATGGAACAAGGTGACAAAATTCAGTTTAACTACGAATATGAGAGTGCATTTGTATAATGATATCAATGCTGGAAACTATGCTGACACTATTAAAAATTGGCGATGGGCGGTTGGAAACGGATGCTGAGGGCTGCGTTAAATTGACGAGAGATTTTGTAATTTAGTACAGAGTCATTCCGAATTAATTGCGAGCGTTTATTCAGATTTCACGAACAACATGCATGAAGACAAATGGTTATGTGAAAGGGCGATTCTTGCACCAAAAATGAGAGCGTTAACAAAATAAATTCAGATATATTAAGCGAAGTAGCAGGAGAAATAACAGAGTATTTGTCAGTAGATACAGTTATGGACACTGAACACAGCACTTCATATCCGTAGAGTTTCTAAATTCTCTAGAGTTGTCAAGTGTGCCCTCACATAAGCTTCAATTAAAATTAGGCGTCCCAGTCATGCTAATGCGAAATTTAGATGCTCCTCAGTTATGTAACGGGACAAGGCTGCGTGTGACACATCTTGGACGGAACATAATCGGTGCTACAATTTTGACAGGCGTAGGAAAAGGTGAAAATGTTATTATACCACGGATCCCTATAATTCCCACAGATCTTCCTTTTCAATTCAAAAGGTTGCAGTTCCCTATTAAGCTCAGTTTTGCAATGACAATTAATAAAGCGCAAGGGCAAACGTTACAGGTAGCGGGGGTCAACTTAGAAAAACCGTGCTTCTCTCATGGTCAGCTGTATGTAGCATGTTCGCGTGTGTCAAATGCCCAGAATCTCCACATTCTTTCCCCGAATGGAAAAACATATAACATTGTGTACAGTAGCGTCTTAAAATAGTGTTCAATTAGTTTTTTTCCAAAATTCCCACAATCAATTAATCAGAATTCCCACAGATCTTCCCTTTCAATTCAAAATTTCCTATTTAGCTCAGTTTCTTTTCAATTCCAAATGCTGCACCTCTGACGGACCTATTAAGCTGACGGATCTTTTATTTGGCTCAGTTTCCTTTCAATTCAGAAAACTGCATCTCTGACGAATCAATTTAGCTCAGTTTCTTTTCAAAGTCTGCATCCTGACGGATAATTATGCTCAGTTTCCTTTAATTAAAAATATCCCATTTCCATTTGGAATAAACAGGCTATTTTCATGCTTTCCTATACGCTGCGTTTCAAAACATTTAAATAGGCTGACGAATCAATTTTGCTCAGTTTCCTTTTAATGGCTGCTCTCTGACAAATCTATAAAACTCAGTTTTCTTTCAATTAAAAAAGCAATGGATAGTTTATTTCCCAGTGACCATGTGGGCGAAGCCGCGGGTAACAGCTAGTAATTCATAAAATTTGGTATTCTATGTATTCAAAGGGGTTTATTAATAACTATAAATGATTCGTGTAAACATAAAAGTAAAATCAGTCGACAGTCGCTTTCGATAGCGCGCGGACACGTTTGCCTTTGTGTAATCGGTGGCTTATCGAAGAGAACAAGGACCTCTAAAACTGTGTAGTGTGCAAATTTTAATGTGGTAATTAACGAACTGTTAGCATTTTTGGCCAACATTTTGGACTATATGGGTGAAGAAAGCATACATCAATTAGTCACTTCATCCTGCAGCGTTGAAAGTATAGCCTCGGCAAAATCGCTGTTGTTTGCCTCGATACCTAATGCGAAGAATAAGCCGTGTCAACGAGGAGATGAGAAGAAGAGAATGTCGAAAGACCTAGACGACATTATCTATCTCATGAAAGGCACAAATGCCGAGAGGTTTCCGATATTTGTGGCAAAGGATCTTCATCTAGTCCCAAGTGTGGAATTTGATCATATTGATTGTAAACGCCTGTTAAAAGTATTGTAAGCCTTCAACTGCAAATTAACTCGCTACAGGAAAAGACTGCCACGGTGGAGATGTTTGATAAATTAAAACATGAAATAGAAAACATGAAACATGCATCTATTGTGGATCATTTTCCTGTTAATAGTTATGTGAATAAACGAAGAAGAGCATGTCTGCGAGAAAATGACAGTTATGAGTTAATTAGTGGCCCAATAGGGCTCCAATATGTACCGATAAAACCTACGCAAGCATCAGCTGTTGAAGCTAACAGCCACTCGACTCCAACGCGTTCAACGACTCGAGCACATAGCGAAGATGAGTCTGTCTCTTTTCATTGTGAACAACCGAACGCAATAGAATGTCGCAGTTGCGTTGAGACTCCAACGTGGTCAAAGACCCGAGCTCACAGCGAAGCTGAGTCTGTCTCGTGTCTTTGCGAACAATAGAAAGTCGCAGATGTGTTGAGGCGCCGACCGAGGTTCCGAAAGGCTCGAGCGAGAGCCTCAGTGTAAAACGTTCGAGCCCCGTCAGTAAGCAGTGTCAGTGGGACGGCGCATAATTCGTTGCGGGTGGAGGCCACGGGAGAGGTCTGCGGTGCGGTGGAGGGTGAGCGCTGACGTCATCGCCTCGGTCCCGAGTGTTATCTCTAGTGCGAATAATACAGCTGTTTCTTTTGTCGCTGCGCCATTAAGTAACCTACAAGAGCGTAAAGAAAACCGAATGGCTAAGGACTGCACGCGGGAGGAAAATAGCGAATGGCAAATTGTTCAATCCAAAACTGCCAAGAGATACAAACTTATTGGTCAGAAAGGACGAGTTTCTACAGCGCCCGATGTAAAGGTTAAAGTTGCGAATGTTACGGTCTCGTTATGTATATCAACCGTTAGTAAAGAAAAAAGTGAACAGGACATTATTAGTTATATTAAAGACAGGACGAATGAAACAATGTCGCTAAAAGTGACTAAAATGAAATCTAATAAGAAATATAACGTGTACAAATTATTTGTGACAAAAAATAAACTAAATTTATTTTTAAATTATGAATTTTTGCCCGATGGCATTACTTTTAGGCACTTTGTGCATTTTGTATATGGCAATAAGCAAGACGGTCGTAAAAGTTATAGTTAGTTATGTATATTATATTTTTAAATTATGTGTATTGACCAAAACAATTATTGTAAATTAATTAGTTTTAACTGTAAACATTTCAAGACTTCTGTTGAAGATATTAGGACGTTATGTAAAACGAGAAATATAGTGTGCCTACAGGAGACGTGGCTTCTCAATCACGACGTTCCTTTTCTGGGAACTGTTTCCAGTGAGTTTGAGTATATCAGTAAGTCTGCTGTGGACACTTCCGCCGGCATTCTGAGAGGGAGACCGTATGGCGGAGTGGCCATCCTCTGGAGGAAGGGCATTTTCGACACTTTGTCAGTTGTAGAATGTAAGAGTAAACGTCTAGCTGTTATCAAAGGTACTATAAGCGGTCGTACTATCTTAGTATTTTCAGCTTACATGCCAACAAAATGTGAAAACCTGCCTATTTTCACTGAAGTTCTAAGAGAAATAAGTGCGATTGAAGATAGCAGCGATGTAGAAACTACACATCTATTGGGTGATTTTAATGTTCACCCATATGAACTATTCTATAGAGACCTAAGTAGTTTCTGTACGGATCGGTCTTGGGTTTGTGCGGATGTAGAAATATTAAAAACTGACTCGTACACATTTATCGACCCGTACCATGGAAGTAGGAGCTGGCTTGACCACTGTGTGGTCTCCCTATCAGCCCGGCAAACCAATGTGAAAGAGATGAATCTCAGATAAATAGATACCGCAACCTATGTAGTAACAGCTTACGGCATGTCGAATATCCTTTTGAGTATGTGGATTTCAGCCATGAATCATGCAGCTTGGAAAACCACAAGTTAGTTTTGGCAGCTTTTATCAACGTATTGTGGATATTTTGCAGGACGCAGCTGTTCAGACCAAGACCCAGGTTAGAGATAAACCGCGGAGAAACAAACACTTGAGTGGGTGGAACAAGCATGTTAGGGAAGCTCACCGGGAGGCCAGGCTTCGATTCCTAGACTGGGTATTGCATGGTCGACCTCCTTCTGGCCTAATATATGAGCAAATGTGCGAATCTCGTAAGATCTTTAAAGACAGACTAAAATGGTGCTTAAATAACCAGGAGCAAATAAAAATGAAACAAATAGCAAAACTTAGAGCGGAAAAGAATTTCAGTAGTTTCTGGAAATCCAACTGGACTCCCGAAGAGTGTCGATGGCAAAAGTGATCCGGGGGATATCGCAAATTTGCTCACGGAGCATTTAAAGGTGAGGTCACCACTTGGTCCATCTTTTACTAAGCCCGAGTCTGGGCGGGAGAGGCCATTGCTTTTATTTACAACCAGCCAAGTAAAGGCTGTAATAAAAGTGATGAGCAGAGGAAAGTCTTCCGGTCACGACGGGCTTTTTATCGAGCACCTGAGATATGCGGCGGTGCATTTACCGAGGGTCCTGTTTAACAATATGTGCATCAGCCACTTGTACTTACCAGCTGATCTAATGAAAACTACTGTTGTGCCCATTGTGAAGAACAGGACAGGAGATATCTGGGATAACGGAAACTATCGCCCAATCTCCATCGCTACTACGATAGCTAAGATATTAAATAGTCTGCTTGACTCTTGCTTACAAAATTACTTAAACCTACATGATGCGCATTTCGGGTTCCGGCCCGGACTATCGACTGAAAGCGCAATTTTGAGCCTCAAGCATACTGTTCAATACTACACAGACCGGAGGACTCCTGTTCTCGATCCTGTCTTCGATCTCGTTTCATATTATGTGCTTTGGAGGAAGATGGAGGACAGGGGTATTCCAGCGGAGGTGATCAATATCTTTCGGTATTGGTATGCAAGCCAGTCCAATCATGTTAAATGATCAAACAGTCTCTCCGGGTCATACCGGTTGGAGTGCGGAGTGAGGCAGGGAGGGTTATCGTCTCTGAAGCTCTTCAACCTGTATGTTAATGGTCTCTTGCTGGAGCTCAGCAGCATGCGTGTTGGATGCCGCGTGGGTGGTGTTAGTATCAATAGCATCAGCTATGCGGATGACATGGTGTTGCTGAGCCCCACTGCAAATGCGATCGGAGAAATGTTGAAGGCCTACGAGACTTAAGCTGACTCGAATGTCTTATATACAACATTAAAAAAAGTGAATACGTGGTCTTTAGGGTCGCCGGCAAGTGTCGCGAATCTATCCCTGCTGTAACCTTAAATCCATCGGAACTAAAGCGGGTTTATCAATTTAAATACCTAGGGCATATTCTTGCCGACGTCCTTAAAGATGACCTAGACATAGAGAGGGAGCGTAGGACTTTAGCGATACGCAGCAATACGCTGGCTCGTAGATTTGCCTGCTGTTCGGACCAGGTCAAAATAACCTTATTCAAAGCGTATTGCCAGGGTCTAAACACGGGCGGTCTGTGGATTGGGTATGCCAAAAAATCGTTAAACACCCTGCGAGTCCAGTACAATAACGTTTTCAGGATAATGTTGGCACTTCCCCGCTTCTGTAGTGCCTCTGGCATGATTGCACAGACCCAAACTGACGGTTTTCATGCCGTAATTCGGAAAAAAGTAGCGTCGCTGATTGGAAGTATACGGAGAAGTGACAACAGCATCTTGAGAACGGTGGCAGATGATCCGCATGCGCCTATTGTGAAACATTTCGTGCGAACGATGACTCATACAGTGGATGATAATTCTTTTAGTCACCGCACGGAGTGCCTCTTAGGTACATGATACATTAGAATTTAATTTAATCTAATTTTATTTGATTTGATTTAATTAGATTTAGTTTGATTTAATTTAATTCTAATATATAACTTAATATATATCTAATATATAACTTAATTTAAATTTTTCAAAATACTAACACTTACTTTTTAAGCGTTAATGTAATACTAACCCATGGATCTTTGCTGTCTGAAATAAATGAATATGAATGAATGAAAGAATAAACACCTCCGGTGGATAGCTGTTGAAAACCTAATTAAATTATAAATAAAAAAAAACAATTTTTTAAATATAACCTTTTCAAAAGCTATGATAGCGAGCTGTTTCTTTAATATTTTTATGTAAAATCCAGTCCATCAATCTCCTTAAAACTTCTTCCATGAACTTTAAGTTCTGTACATTGCTCAAATCATTAAATCGTGTAAATTTATTCTTAGAGCAAACTCGTATTCCGGGGCTTGTGCAACTTGTATAGCCACCATTTTTATGATGTTACGCTCTAGCTTAAATTAATCATTCAAAATTTAATTTGTGATCACTCTCGACAGTCTATCTTATTAACTTATATACACAAAAAACAGAAAGTTAAGAAAGTTATGTTTGTTCCAATAAATGAACATTGTTTGGAGAGGTTTAGAAGTATTATAATGAAAACGCTTCCATTACTTCCATATTAAAACAATACTATCTGAAAACCCTCATAAGGAACAATATGTAAGCATTAAGTCTTGAATTTAATAAACTATTTACATCTTTCCATAAGAGAAGACAAAAGTAATATGACCTTTAAAATGAAAGATCATAATAAAATCATAGCGATAAATTCAGAGAATAGTGTTTAAAAATTTATCAAAACTGTTTAAAATTGTGTGCTCCAAAGCCTAGTCTTTAAGTAATAAAAATCTACATCTCTCTGTTACATCAGTCTGTTCCTCAGGGCTCAGTTCTTGGTCCCTTTCTGTTCTTAGTTTATATTAATGACTTACCTTACTTGGTAGGGAATAACCATGATATAATATTATTTGCTGATGATACTTAGTTGATTTTCCGACTAAAAAGGCAATTATTGTGAAATAAGTGATTTAGTGAATACTGGATTAAATTAGCGCATGGATATATCGCGTTTGATCAACCTGTTTTGTTATTCCGACGTTTGGTATTAAAACATGGAGACCATAATTTGATTCGTACCTGTTCGGGGTCCGAGGAACCAGTGGGAATTAATGGTTTCACCTATTACCACAGGATCCTGCAGCCAGCCTTCTGGCTGAACAGACGTTTCACTATCATTCATAGAATGACGCTGCGAACTTGGCCCAACCAGGTCGGTAGCCGCCCGCATCGAAATTGGCTATGTTTTTACGGCCTTACAGACGTTTTGTTTGCCCCATATTAAATCTATTATCTATTAAACCCGCGTAAAAGAACACATACAGACGTGAAGCACCAACGTTCCGGGAAGTCTGTAGCTTCAGATCATATCCCTGACGGCCCACCATTACATTAGATTTGATAAACCATGATTCTCTATGAAAGAACATCGATCCTGCCAAGGATGATATATGAGGCTATTGAAACAACCCTAATTTCAATAGAGAGGGAGGCTGGTATTACCACCAAGCTTGGGATTCTGTAATTAATAAAATTAAAACTAAACCCAAGCATACCACTGTGTGACTTCACATACAGTTAGGTCATTCTGCGTAGATCGACCAAATTAATAATTAAAAGCTGAAGGTACTCCGTAATAATCTGACATTGGGACGTCAATCACCAGTCCCCAGGACCATGGTGTTGTAAAGCACCCGAAACGTCGGGAATTAATAAAATAAGTTAATTAAACGCGATATAATCCGTAAAAGTAGTTTAATTCAATGTGTAGTGTTCGCGTAAATATAAGAAATCGAAGTGAATAATGCTATATCAAAAGTAGTACACTGGTTTAACGTTAATAATTTGCTTTTGAACGGTAATAAAACGAAATGTATTAAATTCACTACACCTAAAGTTAAATAGGTGAATACCAATGTGCTTTTAAATAGCAAAGAACCTCGCCTTGTTGAATCCACTGTTTTTCCTCAGAATTACAGTTGACGCTAAGCTTCAATGGGGCCCTCATATATCTAAACTAGCTAGCAAACTTAGTTCTGCAGCATATGCTGTAAAAAATATTAGATGCCTTACATGTGTTGAAACAGCTAGATTAGTTTATTTTAGTTATTTCCATAGCATAATGTCATATGGAATCTTGCTATAGGGTAATGCGACTGACATTGAAACTATATTTGTTTTACAAAAGATATCCTAGGTCCGAAGGAATCCCTTAGAGAAAAATATATTAACTTTGGCCTCTCAATATATTTACGAGAATTTTATGTATGTGTACACAAAAACAAAAATACTTTTATTAAAAATAGTGATATACATTCTGTAAATACTAGGAACAAGCACAAGTTAGTTATACCAGTAACCCGACTCCAAAGAGTCAGTAATTCCTTCATGGGCAATGCATACGCTTTTACAATAATGTCGCAGAAAATATGCAGACATTTTCTATCAAAAGGTTTAAATTATTTATGAAGCAAAAATTGTCTAGTAAGGTTTATTATACTACTAAAGAGTACATAACTGATAAAAACCCCTGGGAATGAGGTGATCGCTACCATGCTGTTTCTAAATGTTTTCATAATAATTGTATAAAATATTATAAATTAAATTGTGCTTTTTTAAAAAAAAGTCCTGCGTTTCTTGCTGGTTCTTCTAAGAATCTCCGGTGGAGGTTCGGTTGCCACCTAATACGACTCGACCTGGCAACATGCACGCACCTTGAGGACTGACGAGAAGATCCTGGAGCTGGAAGAATAGATAGACAAGTTGCGCTGGAATATTATAGCATTATCCGTGGTCCGAAGGGAGGGGGAGGACATGGTAATCCTCGAATCCGGCAATTTGCTCTATCACCGGGAGGGCGACCATCTGTCCCAAGGAGGTGTCGGATTTATCGTCTACAAATCTCTCGTTAACAACGTTGTAAAGATTGAGAGTGTGTCGACGAGGGTTGCGTACCTTATACTCAGAATCACCAAACGGTATTCGCTGAAGGTCATACAGGTTTACGCACCATCCTCGGTACATCCCGATGAGGAGGTGGAGGAAATGTATGAGGATATATCGAGACCCATGCATTCCTCCAAAACCCCCTATACGGTGTTAATGGAAGACTTCAACGCAAAACTAGGCACAAAAGAGAACGGTGAGCTGAAGGTAGGGAAATTCGGAATAGAGCAACGGAACCCAAGGGGCCAGCAGCTGGCCGACTACATGGAGAAAGAGGGAATCTTTATGATGAACTCTTTCGGCCCTACAGGAAGTGGATCTGGTCGAGCCCCGAGGGTTCGCCATAAAAAGAAATTGACTTTGTGGCGGCGCTGTCGTCGCGTTACAAGCGAAACACATCGAAGCCTAAATCGCGCTATCAAAGTTCCGAAGTAAAAACAGTATATATAGAATAGCTCCGAACTACCACTCGGAGCGTTGGCCGCTCCCCGGGCAGAACACCTTGCCCGGCGGGATATCTTCCCTTTTCCTTCCACCTGCTACAACTTCATTATGACGACCAGACGACAACTGTTCAGTGATGTCTCAGTGATCGCGAGGGTGAAAACTGGTAGCGATCACCGAATGGTTAGAGGCACACTGAACCCAAACATTAAGTTAGAGAAGTCTCGTCTAATGAAGTCAAGGCTCCGTCCCCTCATGCTCTAATCCACAGTCCTGAAACCTTTCGCTCAAGCTACAAAACCATTTTCAGTGCCTAGAAGATTGTAATGCAGTAGAAGATATCAATGACAAGCTCGTGGAAACTGTCCATGCGGTTGGAGCTAAGTTCTGCAAGACCCGCCGAAGAAGAACACAAAACTCTTTGATCACACTCCTAATCTCATGGCTGTTAGACAGTAAATGAAGCTGCAGTCTTCAGCAGATTTAACAACATACAGGCAACTGAACAGACAAATCTCCAAATGCATGCGGCGGTACTTACGCAACTTAAATACAGCTCGTATTGAAGAAGCGATCGAACGGAACCAGGTCTACGTGCTGTTTTCGAGATTCATTACGAATCGTCTGGCATGCAGACTCAACGACTTCCAGTCTCCCGAACAAGCCGGTTTCCAAAAAAGCTTTAACACCACAGACGACATACATACCCTTCGGCAAATTGTACAGAAGTCCGAGGAGTACAATTTGCCACTATGTCTGGCATATGTGGACTATGACAAAGCCTTTGATTCCGTCGAAATTTGGGCGGTGCTGCAGTATCTGCAGCAGTGCCAAGTTTACTATCGGTATGTCGAAGTGCTGGAGTGTTTGTACAGTAGGGCTACGATGGCTATCCGAGTAAAGAACCAGAGTACAAAACCTATCTAACTGCAGAGAGGTGTAAGACATGGTGACATTATATCCCCGAAACTCTTCACCGCTGCATTGGAAGACGTATTCAAACTACTGGACTGAAAAGGATACGGTATTAACATCAACGGCGAGTACATCACTCACCTCCGATTTACCGACGATATAGTCCTTATGACAGAATCGCTGGAGGACCTAAGCACTATGCTCAATGACATCAATAGTGTCTCCCAACGGATAGGTCTTAAGATGAACATGGACAAATCTAAGCTTGAAGTTGTTGACGAGTATGTTTACCTGAGACAAATAGTCCGACTAGGTAAGTCCAACTTCGACCGTGAGGTCAATCGACGGATTCAACTCGGCTGGGCAGCGTTCGGGAAATTACGGCACATCTTCTCGTCAGGTATACCTCAAAACTTGAAAACGAGACTTTACAACCAGTGCGTGTTGCCAGTGATGACCTATGGAACTGAGACGTGGTACTTCACTCCTGGTCGTATGAGGAAGTTCAAGGTCGCTCAGCGAGCTATGGAGAGAGCTATGCTCGGGGTTTCTCTGCGTGATAAACTTAGAAATGAGGATATCAGTAAAACCAGAGTGACCGACATAGCCCAACGGATCCCCCCCCACTAGATGGTGTGGTCGTCACTCCATCTAATGGAGCCCCCTACTAGATGGAGTGACGACCTTGTAAGATATGCAGGAAGTCAATGGATGCAGGTGGCTCAGGACCGTGCTTTGTGGCATTCCTTGGGGGAGGCCTATGTTCAGCAGTGGACTTGTGAAGGGCTGTAATGATGAAGGCTTATTTTACTACTTTAAAATATATGATTGATAATAATCCTTTGGAATGAGGTAAACGCTACTATGCTGTTTCTAAATGTTTTCATACTAAATTAATATATAAAATATTTAAATGTATATTAATTAAAAGGAAGTTTCCCGCAAGGTTTTATTGCTAAAAGCAGTGATAAAATCATAATTCACTTTCAATAAGTATTCTTGTAATGTATATTAAATAAATCTTAAAATATTCTTTGCTATTCCAGATAGCAGGACCTCTGATAGATAACAATAATCTATATCATTCAAGTCATATTCATATAAAACATACAGGCATCCACCAGGCGCCATGGGATCGGCACCAAAGGTACGAGATATCTGGTACTGAGATTGTAATCCGTGTGAAAAGTACAGCGATCGCGGCAAGACCTTTGTACAATTGTGGGCATCCATGTTCAGCAGTTCACTGTTAAATTTCATTAATTCATTACAGCCAATATCCAAAGCACACTGCTGAACAAAGACCTCATCTGACTGCCTTATAGAATTCATATTTTTCATAGATTCCACGCTTGGCAGGTGGTTTGGTAACCACAGTATTATTAGAATCAGGACTTACTTTGCAAAAAAACCGTTATATCAAAGATGTTAAAAAATCAATTTGATATGATCCGCATAATAAAATAAAATGATATGTTTCACCTAGTTTGATAAGCACCTCCCAACTTCCCTCAATTAAGTGAACTATCCCCCTCACCACTAATCACAGCACCACTACTCACACACCACTACACTAGATAATACGACACGTGTTTCGCCTCTACACGAGGCATCCTAAGGTGAAGTAGACTCGGCAGTGGCTGACCGTAAAGCGTATCGACGTTGGTGTGTCTTTCCTAGTGTAGTGGTGTTGGAAGTAGTGGAACTGGAATTGTGGTGACGGGGATAGTACACGCAATTGAGGGAGGGCAGGTGGTGCTCTTCAAACTAATATAAAAAATAATGAAACTTTGAATAAAATAGATAGTTTTGAAGTGTGTTGTGTTAAAGACTCAGAAACAGATATTTGTATTTGTCGTTGCTACCGAACTCCAAATGATAAAAACTTTGATGATTTTCTTCATAGATGGGAAAAACTATTAGAGTATTTTTTCAAGAAAAAAGTATTATTTTTGGTGATTACAATGTAGACTTCATGACAGATAATGAAAAAAATTGACAAATCTCTTGATTTGCTTTAACTTCACACCACTTATTTTTGACGTTACCTTCATTAGAAATAACTCTAGCTCTAGTATTGATAGTATTTTTACTAATATATCCTTGAGGAATCTGATAAATTCTAGTATTGATCATAATGGATTGTCTGATGAACATGTACTGTTATGTAATGTCGCAATTCCTCAAAATAAAAATAAGATTCAATAACAATAAATTATATATTATAACTAATATCCTCAGATAACAATAAATTATACTGTTCGTAATACTATAGGAGCATTTACTATTAAAAATAAAGAAAAATACTTTGGTAAAGGAGCTCATTTTTTTATAGGATAAGGGTGACAAACAAGCACACAATCTACCTGATGGTAAGTGATTGCTGTGGCCTATAGACATCTACGTCTATTTTCTTTTGCAAATCAAAATGCAGATGCGTTGCCAGCCGTGAGGACTAAGATGTAAAAAGAGCTTGATCGGAGCCGAGGTAATCTCCGCGGCACTCTCAAAATGTTGATTAGATTTCAGGCCAGCATACGTAGTTTCTAATAATTTTATAGAGGGACATTAAGTCAGTTACATCTCTTCGCTTGTACAGTGACATCATTACTTAAAGTATTCTAATGATTTAGAGTACGAATAGGGATTTCTTAGCTTGCCAACGGAGTACGATAAATGGCGTATAAACCTTTTTTGAATCCGTTCAATCCTCAGACTATGAGTTGCAAAATTGGGACGCCATACTAAACTTCCGTATTCTTAAATTGAGCGCACTAGGCTGCAGTAGAGCAAAATTTTGTTGGATGGTTTTCTGAAAAATTTCCCATTTCCAATTACGAAACCTAACATTTTTGATACTCTCTTTGTAGCATGATCAATATGATTAACGAACGTTAGTTTTTGATCGAAAAGAATACCCAAATCTTTGACAACATTTACCTCTATGACCTGAATGCCTTCGATATAATAAGCAGTTGGATATCCATCAAAGAGTCGATATACTTTTGCACAAGTGCAGCATTCTCAAGTGAACTAACGGCTCTAGCCAACTTCAAGTCGTCAGCAAACATGTATGGTTTGGAAAATTTAAGACTAAGAGGAAGGTGATTAACGAAGATTTTGAACAATACAGGTGCGATGTATGAACCTTGGGGCACACCTGAAGGCATGGGTTGCAATTATATTGTTTGATCATAGTGTCAATAATGTCCACGTAGATATGGAAATAGCATTCAGATATTTTCATCAGAGTAAAAGCCGTTTTCTAAATGATATGACTTTAAGAGCAACTTCTCCAGATGAAGTTAAAAAAATTGTGCAAGATATGAAGGCACATACACTCCCGTCAGTCATCCTTTAAATGCAGTACTCCGTGCACTGCAGCATAACGGTTAAAAAGTCTTGCGGTTTCGATGAAATACTCATCACTGAAATTAATGATAATATTGATATATTGGCTGAACCTTTGAGCTGTTTCTTTAGTTAGTGTTTAAGAAGCTCTATTTTTCCGGACCAACTAAACACGCCAAAATTGTGCCAGTGCATAAAAAGGGCTCGAAATTAGATCCTAAAATGTATAGGCCAATCTCATTGTTGCCATTTAAGTCGAAGATTTTTGAGCTATTGCTAAAGTCTAGATTGGTCTCTCACCTGGTTTTGAATGGTGTCCTCGATAGGAGTCAGTTCGGTTATCGTAGCAAGGTAGGCACTCATGATGCAATTGATGCTGCTAAATGATGCGGTAGACTGAATTAATAAAAAACTAAAAGTAGCTGCTCTTATCCTTGATTTAAACCTTGATTTTGATAGCATTAAGTTTTCACTATTTCTGGAAAAATTAAGCTATTACGGAGTTCGTAGACGAGCTCATCAACTTTTCCAATCATATATGCAAAATAGAAATATGGCAATTTGATTTTTACATCTTTAAGCATAGTATTTCTATCATTTTGAATTGTCGTTAGCAAGATGCTGCTGCTTATTTATTTATTTAAAAACTTAAATATAATAAACTATTTACATACAATAATAATAATACATACATACATATATGTAATGTATATACATGCTTATAAACTACATAAATAAATATCCGTATTAATATATAAATAAATAAATATTTGAAGAGAAAAATAAAAAAATAAAAAATAATAATGTCAATTTGTAAGTGCCCTCAGGTAATGTTGTCGTAGAAGTAATTTAAATGAGTTTTTATTTGTTGCATTCTTAACATCATTTGGGAGGGTGATTCAAAGATGTTTTTTTTATAGAATAAGGGTGACGAACGAGCACACATTCCACCTGATGGTAAGTGGTTGCTGTGGCACATAGACATCTACATCTATCTTCGTTTGGGAATTTAAATGCAGTTGCGTTGTCAGCCGTGAGGACTAAGATAGAATGCCTCTTTTCCAGTAAAAAGGGTCTCCGTTCTCTACACTCACCATATGAAACACAGCAGCAGCGCTATTTTACGCTGGTATTCTGTGAGAGCGTGGTCCTTCCCCGGTCGCGCCGGCCTATTCGTGCAACAACTATACTATTAATATAGCTGCAGCATGGCTCTACCACGTAAAAATAAATGTTATATATGTTATATGTATGTATAGCCTGTATCGAAAGAGGACCTGAAAAATTAGACCTATGCTGTGGAAACCTTATCCTCAGACGGTTTGATTGTGTGGTGTTCGACCGTCAATTGAATGAAGAAATGAAAGTTATCCTTAAGATAAGAAGGCGACCTTGGATCGTTTAAAATTGAATAAAGTACAAGTAAATTTCTAGAGCATCGTCTTAGACGTATAGGTAGCCATTTAAGCTTTGAACGATAGGAAGATATGTGGTCATACTACAAACCGAAAATAAACCTTATGGAATTATTAAGAAGGCACTCCAACTTGTTTAGAAGATTTTGTTACAGATCTGTAACATACATCTGCATAATCGATAATAGGAGAATGAGGGAATGAACAAGCGTAAACTTGGTTTTGAAAGTAGGAAATTTTTAAGACGATAAAGGGAACGCAAGGTGGCAACAACTTTACGACTTCAGAGATCAGTAATTTCAAGTCATAGTTTTGTCCATGTACAAGCTAAGTTTTTTTTACGGAATCACAATATGGAATCGAAGTTCCATTATAAATTACAGGAGAGAGATTTCCATTATCAATCTTAGCCAATAATTGCGAACTTCCGAAGATTATGACTTTGCATTTGGATGGTTTTCTGAAAAATTTCCCATTTCAATTACAGGAAACCTAACATTTTTGATACTCTCTTTGTAGCATGATCAATATGATTAACGAACGTTAGTTTTGATCGAAAAGAATACTTAAATCTTTACAACATTTACCTCTATGACCTGAATGCCTTCGATATAATAAGCAGTTGGATATCCATCAAAGAGTCGATATACTTTTGCACAAGTGCAGCATTCTCAAGTGAACTAACGGCTCTAGCCAACTTCAAGTCGTCAGCAAACATGTATGGTTTGGAAAATTTAAGACTAGAGGAAGGTGATTAACGAAGATTTTGAACAATACAGGTGCGATGTATGAACCTTGAGGCACACCTAGAAGGCATGGGTTGCAATTATATTGTTTGATCATAGTGTCAATAATATCACGTAGATATGGAAATAGCATTCAGATATTTTTTCATCAGGTAAAAGCCGTTTTCAAATGATATGACTTTAAGGCAACTTCTCCAGATGAAGTTAAAAAAATTGTGCAAGATATGAAGGCACATACACTCCATCAGTCATCCTTTAAATGCAGTACTCCGTGCACTGCAGCATAACAGTTAAAAGTCTTGCAGTTTCGATGAAATACTCATCACTGAAATTAATGATAATATTGATATATTGGCTGAACCTTGAGCTGTTTTTTCTTTAGTTAGTGTTTAAGAAGCTCTATTTTCCGGACCAGCTAAACACGCCAAAATTGTGCCAGTGCATAAAAGGGCTCGAAATTAGATCCTAAAATGTATAGGCCAATCTCATTGTTGCCATTTAAGTCGAAGATTTTTGAGCTATTACTAAAGTCTGATTGGTCTCTCTTTGGTTTTGAATGGTGTCCTCGATAGAGTCAGTTCGGTTATCGTAGCAAGGTAGGCACTCATGATTGCAATTGATGCTGCTAAATGATGCGGTAGACTGAATTAATAAAAAACTAAAAGTAGCTGCTCTTATCCTTGATTTAAACCTTGATTTTGATAGCATTAAGTTTTCACTATTTCTGGAAAAATTAAGCTATTACGGATTCGTAGACGAGCTCATCAACTTTTCAATCATATATGCAAAATAGAAATATAGCAATTTGATTTTTACATCTTTAAGCATAGTATTTCTATCATTTTGAATTGTCGTTAACGATCTGCTGCTTATTTATTATTTAAAAACTTAAATATAATAAACTATTTACATACAATAATACAATAATAATAATACATACATACATATATGTAATGTGTATACATGTATAAACTACATAAATAAATATCCGTATTAATATATAAATAAATAAATATTTGAAGAAAAATAAAAAAAATAAAAATAATAATGTCAATTTGTAAATGCCCTCAGGTAATGTTGTCGTAGAAGTAATTTAAATGAGTTTTATTTGTTGCATTAACATCATTTGGGAGGGTGATTCAAAGATGTTTTTTTTATAGAATAAGGGTGACGAACGAGCACACATTCCACCTGATGGTAAGTGGTTGCTGTGGCACATAGACATCTACATCTATCTTCGTTTGGGAATTTAAATGCAGTTGCGTTGTCAGCCGTGAGGACTAAGATAGAATGCCTCTTTTCCAGTAAAAAGGGTCTCCGGTTCTCTACACTCACCATACGAAACACAGCAGCATTAAGCTGCTATTTTACGCTGGTATTCTGTGAGAGCGTGGTCCTTCCCCGGTCGCGCCGGCCTATTCGTGCAACAACTATACTATTAATATAGCTGCAGCATGGCTCTACCACGTAAAAAAATAAATGTTATATATGTTATATGTATGTATAGCCTGTATCGTGAAAGAGGACCTGAAAAAATTAGACCTATGCTGTGGAAACCTTATCCTCAGACGGTTTGATTGTCGTGGTGTTCGACCGTCAATTGAATGAAGGAAATGAAAGTTATCCTTAAGATAAGAAGGCGACCTTGGATCGTTTAAAATTGAATAAAGTACAAGTAAAATTCTAGAGCATCGTCTTAGACGTATAGGTAGCCATTTAAGCTTTGAACGATAGGAAGATATGTGGTCATACTTACATAAACCGAAAATAAACCTTATGGAATTATTAAGAAGGCACTCCAACTTGTTTAGAAGATTTTGTTACAGATCTGGGTAACATACATCTGCATAATCGATAATAGGAGAATGAGGGAATGAACAAGCGTAAACTTGGTTTTGAAAGGTAGGAAATTTTTTAAGACGATAAAAGGAACGCAAGGTGGCAACAACTTTACGACTTACTTCAGAGATCAGTAATTTCCAAGTCATAGTTTTGTCCATGTACAAGCTAAGTTTTTTTTACGGAATCACAATATGGAATCGAAGTTCCATTATAAATTACAGGAGAGAGATTTCCATTATCAATCTTAGCCAATAATTGCGAACTTCCGAAGATTATGACTTTGCATTTGGCTGGATTAACTGAAACGCCATATTTACTCGACCATTCTCTTATGGCTTCCAGGTTATTATTTAGTTTATGTATTACAATGTTAAGATTATTTAAGCCTGACTGCACATAGAGCTGAAGATCATCCGCATACAGATGGTACGAATAATCTAAAACTGAGCAGATAGAGTTTATAAATAAGGAAAACATAATAGGAGAAAGTATATTCCGCCTTGCGACACACCAGATTCAATTTCAGCCCATGCAGAAAAACGCTGACCTGAGCGAACCGATTTCTGGCGGCCGCGAATATAAGAAAAGAACCACTCCAAGGCTGCGGATGAAAATTTAAGGTGTTTGAGGATAGATAGTAGGATACCATGATCTACTGTGTTCAAAGCGTTTGAAAAGTCAATAAGCGCTACCACTGTTAGTTTTTGCTCATCCAAGCCTTTTCTTATATCGTCTGTGACTTTGATAAGCGAAGTGGTAATGCTGTGACCAGAGCGAAACCCCGATTGAAATTCATTCAGCAGGTTATATTTTGCAGTGAACACAGATATTTGCTCAAAAACACAGGCTTCTAGAACTTTAGAGAGGTATGGGAGAATTGAAATAGGACCAAAATGGTTAGGGAGAACAGGATTAGGTATTTTAGGAAGGGGTCGTACAAAAGCCTTTTTCCATGCAAAAGGGTATTGACCTGAGTCCAGAGAATAATTTATGATGTGTGTGTTATAGCTGGAAGTAGGCACTTAAGTATCATAGATATCATTTGCTTACTAATTTCATCATAACCCACAGCCTTGGATTTAGTGGCTAACAGAGCTTTTTTTATTTCATCCTTAGTAACCGAGGAGAAACAAAAGTTGCAAACAACTGTCCATAAATAGGTTAAACAGCCACGGGGAAGCTACATAGCCCTGTCTGACACCTTTTTGGATGCCTAACCAGTCCGAGTAGACCCCTTTGATCCTGACACAAGCAATCAATCATTATTTTGTTAAAACTAAATTAACTTTAATTATGAATGAATGTAAAGACTAAAATGTGAGCAACGCAATTTTGATTCCAAGATAATTTACCTTCCTTATGGATACATCGGAAGACACGCCTGATATAAAAAAATAGATGTTTCTAGACATATGATATTAATACAACTCTGAAAAACTTATTTATCCACGTTTCCTGTAGCATATTACATAAATATGCCAAATATAAATCATCCACGTCCAATAGTATTTGAGAATTCAAAAAAATGTTTGACAAACAGACATAGGGACACAAACACAGAGGTGACTCTAAAAGTGATCGATTTTTGCCAAATTTGGCCTAGAATAGCATTTAGTGATGTTCCTAAATTGAAGTCCATGCGAGCGAAACCGCGGCTTAAAGGCTAGTTATGTATATAATTATGTATTAACACTAAAAGTATGCTATACTATTGTCCAAGATTGGGCTGCTGAAAATAATGTGGATTTTTATAGGATAGGGGGCAAACGAGCATACGGCTCACCTGATGGTAAGTGACTACCGCCGCCCATGAACAACTGCAACACCAGGAGAATTGCAGGTGCGTTGCCGGCCTTTTATAAAGAAGTAAGCTCTTTTCTTGAAGGTCCCTAAGTCGAATCGGTCCGAAAAAGTCGCCGGTGGTAAGCTGTTCCACAGAGAGGTCGCACGCCGAAGAAAACTCCTAGTGAAACGTACAATGGTGGACCGCTAAGCATCCAGATTGTGTGGATTGATTGATATTGCGAGTTTTGTCGCGATGTGCGTAGGTGAAATTTGGCGGCTGGGATTATTCCGAATAATTCCTCAGAGCACTCCCCGTGGTAGATGCGAAAGAAAATGCAAAGGGATGCAACATATCTTCGCAGCGCAAGTGAATCGAGCCGATCGGAAAGGACTCGGTCGTTGACGATACGAGCTGCTCTGCGCTGTATGCGGTCAAGTGGAAGAAGCTGGCACTGGGGAGCCCCAGCCCAGAGATGGGAACAGTATTCCATGTGAGAACGAACCTGCGCCTTGTAAAGTTGCAGGTGGTGAGCCGGCATGAAATACTGTCCCGCTCTGCTGAGCACGCCAAGCTTTTAAGAGGCCAATTTGGCCTTCTCTTCCAAGAGACAATGAAACTGCACGTCACTCGATACGGCGACGCCAAGGATTCCGATACTGGCTGAGGCAACAAGGGGAGTGCCTTGAAACTGAGTAGATACGACAAAGGGGTTCTTTTTAGCGGTAAACGCGCAAACTTGTGTCTTCTGAGGATTAAACTGGACCAGATTTAGTCGCTCCCAATCCAAGACTTTGTTCAGCAAAGACTCGACTTAGACACAAGTTTGTTCCGGTACTCAGCGACGTTTTCCCGAGAAATATTGGCACGGCCGGTGTAAAGAGCATCACCAGTGCCGTTATCCGCATAGCAATGAATGTTACCGGTTTGCAACATATCATTAATATGCAGAAGAAACAGCGTTGGTGATAGCACGCAGCCTTGTGTTACACCAGCGTTAATAGGCTTGTAATCGGAGCATGCACCATCTACTACGACCTTGACGCTCCGATCAGCCAGAAAACTGGTGTTCCAATCGCACAATTTCTCGGGGAGCCCATAGGAAGGAAGCTGCGAAAGAAGCGCTTTGTGCCAGACCCGATCAAAGGTCTTCGCTATGTCCAAACTAACGGCCAATGCCTCTCCCTTGGACTCGATCGCCTGCTCCTATCTATGTGTTAGGTAATCAAGAAGATCACCAGCTGAGCGACCCCGACGAAAACCGTACTGGCGGTCACTAATCAGGTGGTGCTTCTCAAGGTACCGCATGAGTTGGCAGTTAATAATGGACTCCATTATTTTCGAGAAAAAGGAGATGATGGCGATAGGCCTGTAGTCGAACGGTTTTGAGCGGTTACCTTTTTTAGGGATCGGGTGCACGAAAGCTGTCTTCCATGAATTCGGCACAACGCGTATGTAGTAGGAGTACCGGAAATGACGCGTTAGAACCGGTGCCAACTCTGGAGCGCACGTCCTCAGCACAATTGGTGGGATTCCGTGAGGCCCACTCGACTTGTGGATGTCCAGGGAGAGGAGTGTTTTGCGTACTTACCACTGTGTGAATAGCACATCAGGCATAGAGCACTCACACTGCGGGATGGTAGGCGGTGTATTCTCCCTGTCATCGAGAGTCGAGTTCGACGCAAAAAAGGGAGCCTAAAAGGTCGGCTTTCTCTTTTGCGGCGTGGGCCAGTGAGTCATCATCCCTGTGCAGAGATGGCAGTGATGGCTTACAAAAATTCCCTTGAACAGCCTTGACGAGATACCAGAATGCACGGGTTCCCGAAGGAAAGCGAACTAATTTCTCGCTAATTCTGCCAATGTGCTAATACTTTGCCTTGGCAATAACTCTTCTGAAGGACCTGGAGGCGAAGTTATACTTCATTTTAAGCATGCTGGTGCTTACATCCCGAGCCGCCGAAGCCTCAACTAAGGCCTGATAACACTCCTGCTTACTGCGTAATGCAGTCTTACAGGAGCGACCAAACCAAGATCTGCCTCCGATGGGTACCACAGATGATGGAATAAATAGTTCCATTCCATTATCACCACATCAGTGACAGAGTCAGTAATAGCTCTGGTATCATCCGGCAAAAAGCAAACCGGCCCCATGGTTAGGATGCAAAGAAAGACCGCATTCCGTCCCAATCCACCGACCTGTAATGGCAAAAAAGGCGGCAACCTGCAGATTGCAACCGCGATGGGAGCGTGAGTGGCACCACACTCCGGATCAGACAATGTTTCAAAGAGCCGAGAGGGACATTGACGGAAACCTGATATCCGTCCGGATGAAAGGTTAGCAGAAGGTCCAACAGGGAAGGTGTATGATCCTCCACATCTGGAATCCGCGTAGGCGAAGTAACCAGTTGTGTCAAACCATATGCCAAGGCAAAGTCATAAATATATCTCCCCGCCTGATTGGTTAAAAGTGAACCGAGCCATTCGGCGTGATGGGCGTTAAAATCGCCAAGTATCATGATCTCTACGGATGGGATCTGTTGTAGCAAGAAATCTGTAGCCATTTGGACGTGAATACGTGTTATAGATATAATATATCTCTAGCCTTTCAAAGCATTCTTTATTCAAATTGCATGTGACAAATACAATTCACCGTTATATACAGCTTCTATTGATTATGTTTCTCCGCTTGGTCCATTAACGGATGAAGGCGGTACTTAATTTTAAACACACCACGCAAAGAAGGCTTTTCAACTGGATTGTATAAGGAGCACTCAGCGCTGTAACTGAATGGCTCACAATTAAATTACGAGTTGCAGCACGGATGACTATCCATTGAAAAGGTTCCCTTCTTCTTTTTCTTATAAATGCACTTAATTACAGTGACTTTATTTAAATTTAATTTAAAAACTAAAATAGTAAAAAATACATTTTATAAACGTTAGTACGTTGCACTGCTGTTTTTGTTTTATTAGCCAGTGTGATAAGTTATAAGACACTTTTCTATAGAGCGATAGACGAGACAGTCTTGTAGAACTCCGTAGCGAGAGGAACAAAGTAACGATTGATTTTATTTTATCGTGGGGAAATACTCATGGTACCATCGGCTGCGGAAGCAACAGAAAGGTAATGCAGGCCTCATGCAGACTAAAACCCCACGGTGGTCTACATTAGCGTATACGAGGGGTCCAGGGATCTCCGTTCGGAACGCACCCGGAGCCCCTCTCTAGTAGTGCTATCACGATGTCTCGGGACCACTTTCGAGTCATCGTCCTCCTTGAGTCACATTACTAAGCATTCGGGGGCCCCGCCCAGAACTCCCGCAACCCCAACTGGTGGTAGTGGAACACCATCTTTAAGGGGAGGGCCGTGACGAACGCCTTGGCAACGTCGTCTCCGAGCGTACTAACAGTTGATTAATTTAACAAAACTCGTTTAAGGCTAATTCTAAAAATTAGTCAGAGATGGCGCTAGTTATTTATTTGCTATTATTATTTACATCCCAGTGAATAACTTGGGCTCGTCTATAATTTAAGTCTGCACTTAGATATGTGTAAGCCTATATTTCAATTATATAATTACTTTCACAAGAAGATCTAATGATAATTTATGATCTCCGTTTCATTCAACATTCAACGTTTAATAGGAAAGGGTTAGAAGTAAATATCCGGCACAGTTGTACGAAGTCGTCTAATTTTAACGTATCGCTTTGAAATTTCTTGTTGGGTTGACGGATTTGTATGGTATAAAGGTAAGTTTTAAACTGAAATTAAATGAAAAATACACAATCTTTGATATGAAAGAAATGGACTTATAGGTTTCTTTACGAATTATTGACTCACCATTAATTACTTGGCTAATTAGCATAAAACTTAAAATTACAATAATATATTGCAGCAATGCTGGCGGGGATTGAACACGGTTTGTTAGAGTCCTGCGATAGAGCGAATCGTTAAGTATACAAATGTTCTATAAGTGAGATTGCTATTTCATCTTAATTCTCTTACGCGATAAGAGTATATTTCTTAGTATCTTAAAAAAATCTAATGCTGTATTGTTTTTAAGAGCATCGCATTGTTATTATTAAAAAAAACTTAAGCTGTGATTAAAGCCCATAAAAGTTCAATGCAGAACATGCAGCAGGCCTCCTACATGAATTGCCCCATAGCGGACATTTATTTTTTCATAGTTGTTGCGCTTGACAGACGGGTTGGCAATCGCAGTTTTTTATTATTTTGAGTTATTATCAGGAAGATGCTGCTGCCCATCTCCTGATGCAATTTCCCTCTGTCACTTCTTACGACACCAGCGGGCGATATGGGGTAGTGGATATTCTATTCGCTCGAAACTTGTCCCTTGTACTAGAAGAAAACTTAATAATTGCTAATCTGTACTCTATGATTGGTCTCAAAATTGAGTTCACTGTCTGGCGCAAACATGTATCCCAGTTGATGCTAACAAGCTGTGTGATTCAATCAATCTAGTTTATAGAGGCCAAGATCTAAGCCGTGTTGTCTGTTTGTGATGTCAGATATAAAGGAAATTACCAATGAAATCCGAAGTTTCATCTAGTAGACGCTTTCTTTATAAAATAAAAGTGACAAAAGAACTTATAGTCCACATGATGGTAAGTGGCCACTGCAGCCCATGGACACCTTCAGCCAACTTTAAACAAAGAAGGCTACAGATGTGCTGTTACCTCTGATGACTAAGATCTAATACCTCACAGTTAATAAATATACTAGCTCTCTTCACGACACCAGTGGATCGAAATAGGGTGATAAACTCCCAACCGCTCTCGAAATGAGATCATTTTTTGTTTTAAAATTTACACTCATAAGCCATAACTTGACGTCTGCGTGGTGCAGTAGCTTAGCAATAAGCTTAGCGTTGAGGACCGTGGGTTCTAATCCCGCACGGAAAAAGTATTTTTATGGCCTACAAATAATAGCTCAGGGTCTGGATGTTTGCAATATTCGAGTATGTATGTAAACTGCCTCTACGATACAGGACGATTTTTACGTGGTAGAGCCATACAGTAGCTATATTACAGGTATAGTTGTAGCACGAATGAGTCGACTCGACCGAGGAAGGAACCTCTCACAGAATACCAACGTAAAATAGCAGCTTAACGCTGCTGTGTTTCGTATGGTGAGTGTAGAGAATCAGAGACCCTTTTTACTGGAAACGAGGCAATCATCTTAGTCTTCACGGGTGACAACGCATCTGCATTTTGATCGTAATCGAGGGTAGATGTAGATATCTATGGCTCACAGCAACCACTTACCATCAGATGGACTGTGTGCTCGTTTGTTACCCTTATCTTATATAAAAAACACAGGAGAAAGTCCTAACGTGGGGGTAACGATTTTTTAAGATAAAAATAAAAAATATTGCGAAAGGTCAGTGCCTTTCGCAATATTTTTTATTTTTCGCAATATTATTTAAAGGACCGCATTATTCAGCAATGGTTTATAATTTTCACGGTATAATGTTCTCATGTTCTATATTCTATGCTAACAAATATTGTAACATGCTTGTTTCATTTTGAATTTTTCAACTGCGAGCTGTCTACGAAATAGTCACATACAACAAACGACGTTAGTTATGTATGTCGTTCAGTTTCCGGAGTGAAATAGTTTCTAGAAATTGGACTTCAGACATTCGATGTAGGTAATACTTGGCCATTCCAGCTCAGCGTTATCTGTCAATAATGTGTAGTACTATTTAGGACTATATAACGTACTACATAACTTTCAATTGTTCGTACTATGTGTATGCTTGCGGAGTTACATTCACTCACTAACTCACTACAGCCCATCACAACTCCTCTGCTAAACATAGGCCTCCTCCATAGATTACTCCAAAGTACGGCCCTGAGCCACCAAGTATGTACCAGTATGATTCATCAGGTTGTTACTACATCTATCAGGGATCACGCAACAACCGAAACGTGTTCATTCATTGGTGGCTGTATGAGAAAGCTCAGTCACTAGACTCACGATGAGACAAAATCCGAAACAAATATACGGGGAATCATACCCGCCTAGCAGATCAGTAAGCAGACGTAGCAAATGGGGCGGTCATAGCTCAGAGAATCAACATCCGATAGGGATGAAAGGTTCTCGAGTGGCAGCCTCGTACCAGTAGGCGAAGTGTTGGGTTAAGCGTAAACTGGATGGTTATCCTATCAACTATAGGAAGACCAACAACCCCCATATGTATATCCACGAGAGTAAATGGGTTGAATGATTACCATTACAAAAGAAGCTTTCAATCTAGGTGTTAGGATACTATAGTGACCATAGATTGTTGATGAAATATATTTGCTAGATTAGTTTTAAAAACAAAACGCCAACTAAACATGTATAAGCCCTTATGGTCAATGTTTACCGTAGTAAAATTTACGCATTAAGTCACGGTCACCAAATCTGAACTTATTATTTTACAATCTAATAAATAAATGTTACTAAGCGATTGCAAAATGATAAAAAGCTAAGTAAAGTCTACTTAATTACACGTAGAGCGTTCGTGTAGGAAAGCGGTAGCTTGACGCAATCAAATTTGCGGCGAGCGCCTTCGATGCAATCAGTCTGGCAGACCACGGATAGTATATGTTGTTAGGTAGTAAGTGCCTCAGTTGTATAGTTACTTCAAAACGGTTTCTATCTCGGAGAAGATTAAATTAAAAATAGGTACAGTAACCAAAAATAACAGAACAATATGGAGTGTATTGTCCCGTAGATGTCGTAAGATGCAGAAGAGCGAAATAAACCAGGAGATGGGCAGCAGCGTCTTTCTAATAACAACTAGAAAATAAAAAAATGCGGTTGCTTACCCGTCTGCAGAGTGCCATGCTGCAGCTATATAAGTAGTATAGTTGTAGCACGAATGCGTCGGCTCGACCGGGGAAGGACCACGCTCTCACAGAATACCAGCGTAAAATAGCAGCTTAACACTGCTGTGTTTCGTATGGTGAGTGTAGAGAACTGGATACCCTTTTTACTGGAATAGAGGCGTTTCATCTTAGTCCTCACGGGTGACAACGCATCTGCATTTTGATTCTTTATTGAGGATAGATGTAGATGTCTATGGGTCACAGCAACCACTTACCATCAGGTGGACTGTGTGCCCGTTTGTCACCCTATCCTATAAAAAAATATATATACATCAATGAATATTAATTAACCATTGATTATTATCAATCAATAAAAGCGAGCTATTGGGAGGCCCGTGTTCAGCAGTGGACTTTGATAAGCTGTATTAAATGAAAAAAATATTCTCAAACGATATTGATGATTAGTTGGCCCACAGATGCAGTTCTGCCCTTTCTGGTTGACGGCGCGAAGAGTTTTATTTTTTCACACACACTTTCTGATAGACTTATACGTATAGCTAAATCCTATCTATGAATATTAGAGCCATCAGGAACCATAATGACAATAAACTTTAAAAAAAGGAAACATAACCCTTCTCTTTTACTCTTCCGTAAGCCTTGCCTATCTGGGGGCACGGTATTGCCCGCGCCAAGATGAGCTAACCAAACCAAAACGAAGCACTACCTACCTTTTCTCGAAGCGCATCATCGTTTGTTTGAACCCTCATAACTTAGGTTTGCATTATACCAGATAAACAAATTCTCGGAATATAATTCAATAGTGAACTTATTAAACATATAAATTTTCAATTGCATAGCTCTTATACTTTAGATTTCATTGATATCTAAAAAACCCCGATTTCGTCAATGACTCAATTACTGATGATCATCAGAATTCCTAGGGTACTTCCTAAAGTCCTAGGAAGCTAAACTTTGGTATGTAAGATAATATTAGTAGACAAACAACAAAAAATTCTAAAACTTGGAACTTTTCCCCCAATCCCATAAACTATAGGATGGAAGTTTGTATGAGACTTCCACAAATTTTGATGCTAGAGGTCTGAAAATTGATATAGGAACTCCTTGTTACTCCTTGTTACAAATAATAATAATAAAATACATATTTCATGATTTTTAGTAAATCACCCCACCCTTTAAATTAGGGGATGGAAGTTTGTATATAGGTTTTCCCATACAAAGTTAATTTCATGCTAGAAATCTGAAAATTATACAAGTACACAGAGTTCTTTTTACTAATAAAAAAATACGTGTTTCAGGTTTTAAAAAAAAAACATCCCTCAATCGCTTAACCCTTTCGCTGTCCTGTGCACTACATATAGGTCATTGCTATTGTTTTACTATTGTGTCTGAAAACCGGACAGTGAAAGTGTTAAATTAGGGGATAAAAGTGTATATGGGGCTTTCATCAGGTTTCAGAATATTACAACATTATTATACTTATATTATACGAATAAAATTAGCATATTTATGTACGTTGTTAAAAATTAAAATGCGGTGACAAGTATTTACAAAAGAAAACTTCTGATAAACAGATACGAAAGGAAAAGAAATCAGGGTAGCAAAAAGTACAATGCAGAGACACTGAAATATTGATGAAAAGCATTATGTGCTAGACAATACATACGGTTTATTAAAGAGAACTAAAGTTTATAGTCCAAATCACCATCATTTCTTCACTATCCTCTTGGAGCGTTGAACTACTTTGTCAGGGGATCTACTTCTTCCAGCAACTGCCGTCTGTGCTTGGAAAGCACTGGGATTACTTCGAGCTCAGCCAGGTATTCAACTTGATGGCGCGAGCCGTCACAAGCGATAATATAAAAATAACCATCCCTAGTCCAGCAGTTACTTATGCCAAACTTCTGCGTGGCCACCATGAACACCTTGTGACGATCTTTTGTTAAGAATTCAGACATAGTGACACCCGCGCCTTTCAGTTTTGTTTTTAAAAACCAAACTTGATCACGAAATGGGACATCTCGGAACTTTACAAGAACTGGTCTTGGCTTCTTTTCTGTTGGACGGCCAAGGCGATGGCAGCGGCTAAAAGAAGTGTTGGACACATTGGATATCTTGAGCTTGTCCATTATAAGATTAGAAGCCATTGAAGATGTATCCTCGGATTTGTCCTCGGGAATACCATGAAGCAGCAGAATCTTCTCCGACGCCGCCTCATCTCCAAGCGGTCGATCTCTCTTCCAAGAAATTTAACTACGCTATTGAAAATGTCTTTGAACAGTTTCAATAGCGGACAAGATGAACTTTCTGAATGTTGCAAACTCCGTTGAATGTACAGATGTATTTGGGGCCAAAGTTGGACTAGTCTTTTGTAAGTCCTGCTGAAACTCATTCATACGAGTATTGAGGAGTTCTGACATGGCCGACAGGGATCCTTTGAGGGCTTCCATAGTTTAGTGCAGTGTTAAAAACAGCAAGTTAAGGATAATATATATCAAGGAATTAAGGCTGGTAAGCAGATTATTATTACATATATTATGTGTAACACACTAAAATATCCTAATTTCTATTTTTAAACTATAAATTGCACGAGACAGATCAAAACGTGCGTTACTTACGATTTCACTCCTACCCACGAAAAAATGTAATTTGTAATGAGGTTTGAAGTGATAAAATTTCTGAATTAAGTCACTCTATTTCAGTCTCATAACAATGTTTCATGTTTTCCTCCTCAATTGAATATAATTTAAGTTTACTAATTAACTCTTGCTTTTCCTTACATACATTTGTATAATTTTTAGTATTCATTTTAGTTTTAACTAATTTTTGCACTGTCCTAATATATTTATTGATTTTTATATATTTTCTTAATTTCCTTCTGCTGCTTGTAATCCTTTCTGCTGTACACCAAGTGCCATACACCAAGAATGACTTTACAACAGATCACTAGTGCACTGATGTCTTTGTATGCGTGCTCGCACCGCCCCGGTATCGAGACCGAGATGAAAAATATAATATTGTCTTCGTTACCCGAGCTGGTGCTATTACTACACCTTTGTGGTTCTTGATCCGTATCTGCTAGTCGTAAGCGCACATTGCACACTTTTTGAATATTTTGCTTTTTTATTCTAGTTTAAGGTTTACTATTGCGAAAACAAAGTTATTTACTTTCAAAGTGACAACTAAATGCACGTCTGCTCAGTATAATACCGCGCACCTTGCTCAGTATAATACCGCGCACCAGAGTTACACCAAAAGTTACATAATATGTCAACTACCTTTTGCCCGCGGGCTTCTTCCGGTTGGTGATCGAAAACTATTTCTTTTACCACAATCCAACATTGAATTTCATTAGTTTAGAAGTTTCTGACTGATTTATGACAAACCATTACATTAATGACTAAAGGAGGTTGCTTATTTATCAATAACTCATTTACAATATATATACACATATATATCAATTTTCATATATATCAAATCATGTTTAATGTCCATGTCACACCTATGCCGGTAGTTGTTGGGAGCACTGAGCTCGAAGTTGTTGACGAATATGTTTACCTGGGACAAATAGTCCGACTAGGTAAGTCCAACTTCAACCGAGAGGTCAATCAACGGATTCAACTCGGCTAGGCAGCATTCGAGATTACGACCCATCTTCTCGTCAGGCATACCTCAAAACGAAATTGTACAACCAGTGCATGTTGCCAGTGATGACATATGGAACTGAGACGTGGTCCCGCCTGCTGTGCCGATGAGGAAGCAAAGGTCGCTCAGCGAGCTATGGAGAGGCTATGCTCGGGGTTCTGCGTGATAAACTAGAAATGAGGGTATCCGCATTAGAACCAGAGTAACCGACATAGCCCAAAGGATTAGTAAGCTGAAGTGGCAATGGGGCCGCATGGGGAAGAAAGGTTCTCGAGGCAGCCTCGTACCGGCAGGCGAAGTAACCTCACTAGATGGAGTGACGACCTGGTAAGATGCAGGAAGTCAATGGATGCAGGTGGCTCGGAATGTGCTAGGCATTCCGTGGAGGAGGCCTATGTTCAGCAGTGGACTTGTGAAGGGCTGTATGATGATGATATATCAATCATTATCATCATTTCATCCCATCACAACCCAGTGCTGAACATAGGTCTCCCTCAACAATAACGCAAAGCACGATCTTCAGCACCTACATCAATCGACTTCTTGTATCTCTTTCCAGGTCGTCACTCCATCTAGTAATGGACCGCCCTACACTTCGCTTACTGCTTACTTATACGAGGCTTTTACTCGAGAGCCTTTTATACATATTGGTTGACGGTTCTTCTATATTGCAGGCCCATTATCACTTCAGCTTATCTGTAATACTTACTACATCTAACAAAGATTTTTATTTATATGGCGTATTAATTAAAAACATTCTATTTCTAGCTCTCACTTTTCTGCTTAGTAATTCTTTTGGATATGTACCACTTTCTTACTTATTTCTGCGGCCAAACAGCAGTGGGTGTGCAACTGTGTTCCGGTCTGAAAGGTTTAGAAAGCCAGTAGATTTACAAGCATCCCACCTTACTCTTCACAGGTGATACACATTTTTTAATAGAATAAGGATGATAAATGAACACACAGTCCACATGATGGTAATTGCATACTGTGGTCCAGAAGAATAAAATGCAGATGCATTGTAACCACTGAGGACTAAGATTAGCATCCTTTGTTTTGAGTTGGTTGCAGGTGTCCATGTGCTGTAGCAGCTTACCATCCGTGTAATGTGAGTACGTTTGTAACTTCTTTTTTTTAAATGAATGGAAGTTACATAATATATTGTTGTACCTATTACCTTACAAAATTGTTTCACTTCTCGCCTCGTCCATTCTCTTATAGTCCAAGATTCCAGGGCCACCAGACGTCACTTATTTTCTGACGAACGCAATGTGTAAGATTGAGTAGTGTTAGTATGTACTATGCTCGCATGCCTAACTGCTAGCTTGGCCAGTGGGCCATTTTCCAGGTATCAGGTAATCAAGGTACTAAAAACTATTGCTGACCTTACGTTTATCCACCCATCTGATTTTTACATATAATATGTTAGATAATATCGTTATAAATGAGTCATAAATACTCCCAGACACTTTCCGTCGGCAGTATCGCTTTGCAGACGCTTTAAAGCTCTCAAAAAAATTACTCAATTTGACTTACATTCTGAAGCTCCATTTTAATATCTGTTAGACAAACAACTATTTTAAAACGTTTTGCAAGATCAGACCGATTCAAGGGGTCAATCATCCCCTAGACCCACATTGTGACTCACGCTCGTGCGCGCGGATAATACCCACAGAGGCTCCGCGCGCAAGAGCATGAGTCAAAATGTGGGTCTAGGGGATTATTGACCCCTTGGATCGGTCTGCTTTCTTGTAAAATGTTTTCTTAATAAAATTTCATGCCATGTTTGGCACCCTAAAAATTCAAATACTTTCCCCTAAATTTAAATGACTAGACTACCTCTGAAATATAACTTATTTAAAAATAATGTAATCCAGGACCAGAATGATTTTGGTAACGGCGGCCGGTCTCAACGGAGACTAACCATCTGCGTAGGACAGGGTTATAGTGCCCGAGTGTAAGTGAGTGCAAGAACAGGTGGTGCAGGACCAACGGTTTTAGGTGCTTTTCGAGGCACGGAAGTGAAACACCGTCAACTTCCTGACTCCGGCTGCTACTGAAAATTCTTACAGAAAAATGCAATAACTGATTTTTTCGAAGCGCGACTGCTATCATTTGGTCCCGGGTTTGAATCCCGGGACGGGTCAGAGTGAGTTATTGCAGTTTTTTGTCAAGAATTTCTCAGTTATTTAGCAGCTCGGAGTCAGGAAGTTGACGTCGCTCCATCCCAGTACCTCGGAAAACACATTAAGCCGTTGGTCTTGTCGCTTACCGGTCGTGTCTGATTGCCGTCCCATTGGACTATGAGAGTGAGGGAATATAGAGTGCACGCGGATACTTGTGCACTCTATTCCCGCCTTACATAGATGTCTAGTCTCCTTTAAGACCCGTCGCCATGATCGTATCTCGGTCTGGAGGACATTATTATTACTTTATATATTTCGAATGAGTCGGTGTGTATTTTAAATATTCAAAAGAAATACGTACGCTTTCTTTCATACTGGCTCGATACAATATTAATGTAACTTAGGTACCTAATAAATAATTGAGTATATACTACTAATCCTTAAGCAATTTCAAGTTCTTCCTTTTATTCGTTGTACATCATTTCATTTTATACCCTCATTCATAACGTAATAATAATGTAGTCTTTTCGAAGAAAATGTGTGCCTAGCTCTTACAGTATCAATTTACTAAGCAGGCCCGATATTCCGTCAGATCTAGTTTCCACTCACGTGTTTGGTTCATTTACCGAGTGTTTTCTCTTCAAGGGTTCAGTTAAAGTTGTTCACTGCGCATATTAAATAAATTTACAAGTAACTTATCGCTCCGTGCTTGTTTACAACTGTCGAAAATTTATAACACGCATTATACTTGAAGTTAAAGGACGGTATAAACTGGTGCACAGTATTTTGGTATTTAACCACTAATGCTGGGTTACTATATTTAAAAACGCTTTGTTTTCTTTTACGAACCGTTTTGCAGTAAATTATGTGATACAAAACCCTTTTCAAAACAAACTAAAGCATGGTCGCGGAGCAGGAATTTTTTTATTGCTTTGCATTTTGAACTTAATTCCCATCATAAAAGGTGTATTTTTATTACAACTAAAATAGTTTTAGGACCTTTTGAACAGTATTTGTGATTCGAAAACCGAGTTTATTCTCAATTTTTTAAAGTTCACGTTTGTATGAATTGCAATAATTTGAAATTCTTCCTGCTCCGCGATCACGCCATATCAGTTCAACTATATATGAACCGTTAAAAGTTTTTTTCATTTTTAGGCATACTAAGTTGCTGAATGAATAACAATGTCCTCCAGACCGAATTTTGGTCACGGCGGCCACTCTCTACGGAGGCTAGCCATCTGCGCAGGAAAGAATAATATTGCTCGAGTGAATGCGCAAGCACAGTTGCACTCTCTATTCTCTCTTATAAATGAATGAATATTATAAATAATATAAAAGTTTGGATGTTTGCGATTTAGTGTGTATGCTAATTAATCTATTACGCATTAACTCAACGGATTTCGATGAAAGTTTTATGAAACGGATTCGGTACGCAGGTATGACCTAGATTAAGATATAGGATACTATTTATTCCGGTAGAACATTCCCGAGGGATAAATTTATCGTTCTTTTATTTACTAGTTTCGGCGATATTACATCGAATATCTTCATAAATTTTGGTAAAATTAGATTTGTCTTTAAATTTCGGTCTAACCTACGCAGAACGAGCTTATTGTACATATCTTGAAATCTTGCAGTAGTTTGCTTGGGTTTGGATTTAATTTTAGTAATTACTAGCTTTTGCCCGCGACTTCGTCCGCGTAGATATTATACTTTAAACCATAGGTGATCCATCAATAATCACACTTTCATAGTAAATTCCATCACCCTCTTTAGGTATGATTTCTTGTAGTTTAAAAGACGTTTATATACTTTGTGTATTCGAAGTGATAAAATTATTTATTCTGATAAAAATCAATTTGTTACTGCAAAATGTGCATTGCAAATAAAATATCAAATTTTATTGTATTTATGGTTCACTATTTTGATAATAATGATTTACACATAGAAGATAGATATATAATGTCGCGGACTTTTTTGTAGAACTATTTAGGGAAAACAATTCCACTATACATTATATTCGTGTAACTCTTACAGTTTTTGCACCGTACGCCAAAATAACTCGCAGATGACAGATTTTTCCGACTTACTTAATACTTCAATCTCTTTATTAATTATAGCCTATGTATTATTCTGATGTATGAGCTATATTATTGTAAATTTCGTTAAAATGCATTTAGTAGTTTTTGCTTAAAAGGGTAACAAACATCCATACATCTTCACAAACTTTCACGTTTATAATATCAGTAGGAATAGTAGGATAAGATCCTAAGCAGTTCAATGCGATAAAGTTCGTAAAATTAATTTTATTCAATGTCAAATATTCGTGTAAATATAAAAAATCATTATGGACTCCAATTTTTGTAATGAAGCCGGAGGTAAAAGCTAGTTTCTTATAAAATCAGCTTCTAATATCTCAAGCTTGTTTGCGTTCGTCTGTGCTCTAAATATTTGCCTATTAATCGTGGTCAGTTGCAATCAGATCGATAAGATTTGAACATGATGAGCCATGTTAGTACACACTGGTTAGTTGTGTCAGCTATAAACCGAAATCATATTAAACTACTGAATTACTTATTCAATATTTTATCCGTGGATCTGTTGTCAGTAAATTTTTACGTGGTAGAGCCATGCTGCAGCTATATTCATATTATAGTTGTAGCACGAATGGGTCGGCTCGACCGGGGAAGGACCACGCTCTCACAGAATACCAGCGTAAAATAGCAGCTTAATGCTGCTGTGTTTTGTATGGTGAGTGTAGAGAACCGGAGACCCTTATTACTGGAAAAGAGGCATTCTATCTTAGTCCTCACGGCTGACAACGCATCTGCATTTAAATTTGCAAACGAAGATAGATGTAGATGTCTATGGGCCACAGCAACCACTTACCATCAGGTGAACTGTGTGCTCGTTTGTCACCCTTATTCTATTAAAAAAAAAATTCAATTCCCGTTCTATAGAAGTATTTGTATGTACAAATATTTTTTTCGTATCTGGATTTTTTAAGGCAGTCAAGGAAAGAGTAATCAATAAATATGGATGTCTGATAAAAACAAAAAAAAATCAAGGACATTTTTGAACCGTGAGACCGTGAAAACGTAATTCCAAGCGGTAGAGCCACGTTCCACGTGGAAGAGCCACGCTGGGTAGACCGGGGTAGGACCACGCTCTCACAGAATACCGGTGTAAAATAGCAACTTAATGCTGCTGTGTTTCGTATGGTGAGTTTAGAGAACCGGAGACCCTTTTTAATGGAAACAACGCATTCCAACTTGGCCCTCAGGGGTGACAACGTATCTTCATTTTGATACTTAATTGAGGATAAATGTAGATTTTTATGGGCTAGTAAGGCGGACTTTTCCTTGCCTCACAAACCCTGTCGAAAATGCTATTGCCTATAACCTGCTGTGGTACCTATACAGGCTGTTATTATTTTTATTTAACATTAGGTCGCGCTCTTCATTTAGTTTTACAAATTATTAACAGTACTACTTGCCTGCTTTAGATCAGGTTATGGCAAAGTTGTCGAGTGATACGGATCTTCCCTCTGAGCATATAAGCCTCCTGAAGTACTGGTATGGGAATCGGAGCAATTTTGTGCGGTGGTCGGGGTCACTATCGGACGAGTACAGATTGGAGTGTGGTTTAAGGCAAGGCGGGTTAACATCGCCGAACCTCTTCAACCTGTACTTTGACCATCTCATCCGTGAGCTTAGCGGCGCTGGTGTTGGGTGTTCGATTGATGGCGTTCTTGTCAACAACATCAGTTATGCTGAAGACATGGTGCTGCTAAGTCCATCGATCAGTGCCCTTCGAAAACTAATTTCGATCTGCGAGAGATTATGCGAGGCCCATAGGCTCAGATAGATAGATAGATAACACTTTATTGTACGCCAAAAATAACAAAAATATTAACAAAAAGAGAAATAGAAATGTGGTACAATGGCGGTCTTATCGCTAAGAGCGATCTTTCAGACAACCTTTGGATGGACAGGATTGCAAGAAAACAATAAAACATGTGCGTGGTTTTGGGACAAAAATAACATTATTTTTATTAAAGCCATAAAATAGAAATATAGGATGGATATATAAGTACATAGATAAGATAAATACATACATATTTTAATATATATGTATATATATATATATACATGTAAATATATATTTATATATATATATATAAAAGTACAAATATATACTTTAAAACTATTAGATATAACATAAATGTGCCATACATATAAACAAATAGTGTAACTAGATAAAGGTAGAATAATTATATAAATGAACTTGATAGAATCAAAGTAGAAAAAGTAATCATGTAATGTTTCTTAAAACCGGTAGGATTGAGCGCGTCTTGCGGATAACGGCAAGCATTCCATAATCGGACAGCTTGTATTGTGAAACAAAACTGTCCAAAAATTTAGTGTGAGCTGGCATTTTAATATCAAATTTTCTGATGATCTCAAATGTTTCAAATGTGAGTCATGGAGGAATTCAAACCAAGTTTTTAGGTAAGAAGGATAGGAAGGATTAAAGGAATATTATAAAGAAGCGAGAGAATATGAGCATTCCGGCGAAGACGGATTGACAACCACTTGAGTTTTTACGAAAATCTGACACCTGATCATATTTACGCAAACCAAATATGAATCTTATACAAAATTTTGAAGTCGCTCAAGTTTATCAAGTTGCATTTCAGTGAGCTCATGGTGTTAAGGCCGGATCAAAACTTACACTGTCCCACCGGTCACGCTAAATGGCAGTGTCCTGAAAAAAGTCTCGCAGTTCAAATATCTGGGCCACTGGGTCACTGAGATGCTTTCATACGATATTGATATAGATAGAGAGCGTAGGGCGTTGTCTGTTCGGGCCAATATATTGGCGCGTAAGTTTGCGCGCTATACTGCAGAAGTAAAAGCTGCATTCTGCCAATCATTCTACACGTGCAGCCTGTGGGTCAAGTATACAATAAAATCTTACCACGCCCTACGCATTCTATACTATAACGCCTTCAGAGCACTGATGAAGCTGCCATGCTACTGTAGCGCATCGGGGATGTTTGTGGATGCAAATATAGACGGATTCGCAGCAATCATTCGGAAGCGAGTCGCGTCCCTGATGCGCCGCATACGGGGCGGCTTAAATATCTACATGCAACTGTTCGCCTGGCGGATGGATCTGGATTGCCCTATAATGCGACACTGGACCAGGCTGCATGTTGAGCACTCCGGATCTAAACCTAAATTTAGATTACGTTAGAGCTGTGTATCTGTTTTGTTCTGTTTGTGTATTTTATATGAATTCATATGAATTTAAGTAATTGTAATAATTTAATTTAAATGAAATATTTTTTTTATATAATTGATATAAAATTGACATTATAACTTAGATTTAATATTTTAATTTCGATGTGTGTTTATGACGTGTGATATGGACTAGTTCCGAAATAAATGATTTTTTTTAAAAATGAAATCTATTTAAGAATGCTACAAAAATGTCAAATAATATTTATATATGAATACAATTTAATAAAGCTACAAAATTGTGAAAGTAACACTACCAAATATTTATAAAAAAAATTACAAATATGATTTAATTTAGTAAAAGTTTTAAGTAAGTTTGGACTAATAGAATAATTATTTACTAGTATAAACAAAATATTTATAATGTATTTTAAGATTACTTACAATCAACAACAGCAATACAACAAATCAAATAAAAGTGTACATAGAAATATATTGACTAAAATCCTACAGTATTTATATATAATGAAACTCTGTAACTCATTCCAGTTTCAGCACTCGTGTTATTGCGCTGGGCTCCAACGTGCTTGGAATGTAATACACACGTACAATGTCCAGTTGATTTATAGGAACGTCTATAGCCTCGTAACGTTCAAAACGATTGTACGAAATCACGTGAAAAGGTTATTAATGAACTAGAAATGTTATATCAAAATAAATTGTCTGTTACCATAAGTATACGTGGTAGAGCCACGCTGCAGCTATATTATGATTGCAGCACAAATGAGTCGAATCAACTTGAGAATGACCACGCCTCACAGAATACCAGCGTGTTATAACAGCTTAATGCTGCTGTGTTTGGTATGAGTGTAGAACTGGAGACCTTTTTACTGGAAATGAGGCATTCCATCTTAGTCTTCAGGGTGACAACGCATGTGAACTTTGATTCTTAAGCGATGATAGATGTAGATTTCACAGCAGGCCACAGCATTCACTTACCATCATAAAATGGCATTCACTTCTAAATATTTGGTAGTGTTATTTTCACAATTTTGTAGACTTTATTAAAGGTATTCACTAAATGACCGCTATCATATAAGTACGCAGGGCTGACTATAAACCGTGACATAATGAGGCGATTAGATTTTTCCCATTTTGGCGCTGATAGCATAAGTGAGCGTCCATGGAACTAATAAGGAGAAGGACAGTGGTATATCGACAAAAATTATATACCCAGGCCTACCAGTGACGTCCATTCTATTTATGTATTATTTAATAAAACAATTAATAAATGTATTAATTAATACTAATGTCTTAGACACAAGCTTTATACCTCATATAAAAAAATCGATGCTGCACTAGTCTATCTACGTTTTAGGGTTCCGTAGTTACATAACAAGGAACCCTTATAGGTCGCCATGTCCGTCCTCCCGTCAGCAGTTCTGCTCAGAGACCCTAGGTGCTACAAATCTGTAATTTGGCATAGTTATAGATATTAATCACGCCTAGGAAACTGTGAAATAAAATCTTAAAAACATTTTATTTTGGGTACCCACAGAAGTAAATGGAGAATGATTTTTTTACCCGTCAATTCCATCATTTGGGGTATCGTTAGATAGGTCTTTAAAAAACATTGAAGGTGTGGAACAACATGTTTTCGATTCAGGGGTCCGTTTGCGAAATATTTAGCAAAATTGGTATTTTCTTTGGAGTCATGTGCCCACCCTCCCATCACAAACTAAACAACTGTTTTTGCAAATGTGAAAAGTATACACAATAGTAGTCTATATAATGAAGTTGTAGGGACACAGTAGTTATATACATTTTGCTGATTTGACATTTTATACTTGTGTCCGGAGGCGCTCAGCGGCGAACACCAGTCGTTCCCCGTCACTGCCCACGCTAGGCCGTTACCAAGTAGGAAATATTAATAACCTGTAAAATTGTAATTTTGAATACAACATTAGTGACTTTTGAGATTTTAATTACTGAACCTGATAGGCACCTTAGGCACCCCTGTGAGTCATATTGCGAGGGTTACTACAAGTAACTAGTACATAATTAGCCAATAACACGCACATCTCCACTCACACCCATATATACCGCACAGTTAAAGTAAAACTATCACAGCTAAGTAGAATTAAGAAGTTAACGAGTAATAGTCGATCAACTTATAAAATGCACTTGGATTAGTAAAAATTTCGTTACAACCCATAGAAAATGACCTAAAACTAGCTGCATTAATAACTTTGTTATGAAACTGTTAAAATAAACATTTTATGAAGAAAACAATTATATGCATTACTACTATTAGATTTATTTTTTCATTTACGGATAGATATATTATTATCAAAATCGAAAAGGTTAGTAAATAATAAAATAAGGTTGATTTGAAAATAAGTCGTTCAGTTACGATCTTCCTATTTGGGCATATTTTAGTCGTTATAGCGGTCAAACCGCGAACTCATTATGCATTATCAAGGAAGCCCACGCATCAGACGGGCAACTACGGAACCTCACCTCTACATTGTGCGTGGCCAGTCACGCACTTGGCCAGTTTTATTCTTCGTAACTATAGAACGGGTTTTCTTCCGGGTTTCAACCATTGGGTATGCTGGTTCATTCTAGAGGTTTAAAATGTCCAATGAATAGTAAAACTGAGAGTAGGTAACTACAAAATAAAAATAAAATATAATTTTGTAAAGAATTTATTATTAACCTCTAATTTATTCCTCGTATAGAGAAAATCAATAAGCTGCCAAAATATTATTTCTATTTCAACAATATCTATATGTACAATTAGAATTTTGCAATTGTAACACTCCCACTCCTCTTTCTTCTTTTATATATATATAAAATATATCTAATTTACGTGACCAGTATATTAACCATATATTGATCTTCTAAACCTTTAAACTTATAAAAATTACAAATGTAATTTAATTTAATAAAAGTTTTAAGTAAGTTTGGACTAATAGAATAATTATTTACTAGTATAAACAAAATATTTATAATGTATTTTAATATTACTTACAATCAACAACAGCAATACAACAAATCAAATAAAAAGTGTACATAGAAATATATTGACTAAAATCCTACAGTATTATATATAATGAAAACTTCGTAACTCATTCCAGTTTCAGCACTCGTGTTATTGCGCCGGGCTCAACGTGCTTGGAATGTAATACACACGTACAATGTCCAGTTGATTTATAGGAACGTCTATAGCCTCGTAACGTTCAAAACGATTGTACGAAATCACGTGAAAAGGTTATTAATGAACTAGAAATGTTATATCAAAATAAATTCTCTGTTACCATAAGTATACGTGGTAGAGCCACGCTGCAGCTATATTATGATTGCAGCACAAATGAGTCGAATTAACTTGAGAATGACCACGCTCTCACAGAATACCAGCGTGTTATAACAGCTTAATGCTGCTGTGTTTCGTATGGTGAGTGTAGTGAACCGGAGATCCTTTTTACTGGAAATGGGGCATTCCATCTTAGTCTTCAGGGGTGACAACGCATGTGAACTTTGATTCTTAAGCGATGATAGATGTAGATTCCACAGCAGGCCACAGCATTCACTTACCATCATAAAATGGCATTCACTTCTAAATATTTGGTAGTATCACTTTCACAATTTTGTAGACTTTATTAAATGGTATTCACTAACTGACCGCTATCATATAAGTACGCAGGGCTGACTATACACCGTGACATAATGAGGCGATTAGATTTTTCCCATTTTGGCGCTGATAGCATAAGTGAGCGTCCATGGAACTAATAAGAGATAGGACAGTGTGAAAAAATATATCGATAAAAATTATATACCCAGGCCTACCAGTGACGTCCATTATATTTATGTATCATTTAATATAAACAATTAATAAATGTATCAATTAATACTAATGTCTTAGACACAAGTTTTATACCTCATATAAAAAAAAATCGATACTGCACTAGTTCTACGTTTTTAGGGTTCCGTAATTACATAACAAGGAACCCTTATAGTTTCGCCATGTCCGTCCTCCCGTCAGCAGTTCTGCTCAGAGACCCTAGGTGCTACAAATCTGTAATTTGGCATATATAGATATTAATCACGCCTAGGAAACTGTGAAATAAAATCTTAAAAACATTTTTATTTTGGGTACTTCCCAGAAGTAAATGGAGAATGATTTTTTTACCCGTCAATTCCATCATTTGGGGTATCGTTAGATAGGTCTTTAAAAACATTGAAGGTGTGGAACAACATGTTTTCGATTCAGGGGTCCGTTTGCGAAATATTTAGCAAAATTGGTATTTTTCTTGGAGCATGTGCCCACCTCCCCCATCACAAACTAAACCGCTGTTTTTGCAAATGTGAAAGTATACTAGTAGTATATATAATGAAGTTGTATAGACACAGTAGTTACATACATTTTGCTGATTTGACATTTTATACTTGTGTCCGGAGGCGCTCAGCGGCGAACGCCAGTCGTTCCCCGTCACTGCCCACGATAGGCCGTTACCAAGTAGGAAATATTAATAACCTGTAAAAATTGTAATTTCTGAATACAACATTAGTGACTTTGAGATTTTAATTACTGAACCCGATAGGCACCTTAGGCACCTTCTGTGAGTCCTATTGCGAGGTTATCAGGCATAAGTAACTAGTACATGATTAGCCAATAACACGCACATCTCCACTCACACCCATAAATACCGCACAAAGTTAAAAGGAAAACTATCACAGCTAAGTAGAATTAAGAAGTTAACGAGTAATAGTCGATCAACTTATAAAATGCACTTGGATTAGTAAAAATTTCGTTACAACTCCATAGAAAATGACCTAAAACTAGCTGCATTAATAACTTTGTAATGTTAAACTGTTAAAAGTAAAACTGTAACAAACATTTTATGAAGAAAACAACTTATATGCATTACTACTATTAGCTTTACTTTTTCATTTACGGGATAGATAGGGTATTATTATCAAAATCGAAAAGGTTAGTAAATAATAATAATAAGCCTGATTTGAAAATAAGTCCTTCAGTTACGATCTTCCCATTTGAGCCTATTTTTATTTGTTGTAGCGGTCAAACCGCGAACTCACTATGCTCATTATCAAGGAAGCCCACGTATTATGACGGGCAACTACGGAACCCTACATCTACATTGAGCGTCACGCACTTGGCCAGTTTTATTCTTCGTAACTATAGAACGGGTTTTCTTTCGGGTTTTCAACCATTGGGTATGTTGGTTCATTCTAGAGGTTTAAAATGTCCAATGAATAGGAAAAACTGGAGTAGGTAACTACAAAATAAAAATAAAATATAATTTTGTAAAGAATTTATTATTAACCTCTAATTTAATCCTCGTAATAGAGAAAATCAATAAGCTGCCAATATATTATTTCTATTTCAACAATATCTATATGTACAATTAGAATTTTGCAATTGTAACACTCCCATCCCCTCTTCTTTCTTTTATATATAAATATATAAAATATATCTAATTTACGTGACCAGTATATTAACCATATATTGATCTTTCTAAAGGTTTAAATATAGGCCGTTTAATCAATTTATAGCGTGATCGACTTAATTAGGACCCTTCTTTACGTTGTGTTTTTAGTAACTTAGTTCTTTTAGGTGTCTCTTGGAAGAATGAATATTCACCAGAGAAGCCGAAGGCTGTTAGTGCCTATAAGCTAAAGAACCCTGTACACGAAAACAGAGCTCAAAAATTAAGAACATTAAATAACTTTTCCTCTTGTATCAGGTTCACATCAATCAATTCCTTATTAAATAATCCCTTTCCGCTTGTAAATAACTCACAATATTAATATCAAATACCAGATACATGGGTTTCGCTCTCCCACATTTAAAAGAAATGGGGAGGCACATGGCTCCACACACACCGTGTGCGGTGAGCGCCAACCAACCAACACGCTTCCCCGAAGGGGACATTAAGTTGGGAACTGGACCGTTGTCCACAACAAAATAACTGGCGTACCAGTAAAAGAGGACTTGGCCTTGGTAGTGCGTAGCACAAACCCGAACACAAAACCGAAGTCGCGCATGTCAATGCGTGTAAACGCCATACAGAATATGATCAAATCAAGCTACAGTGAATGTACGTCACACGGTTTAGGCAACAATAATAGGCACACTGGCCATAAAAAGCCCTCCATGAGCGCCACCACCTGCCAGACCGCCGTTCCTGCAGACGTGATGTAAGCGTCTACAGGATGCATCACCACCATTTGCATGATCAGCACCGCCAAGTGGCCGCAGAGCGTGTCATGAGTCTACCGCTCACCTCAAGGGAATGGGGTCCCACGTTGCGCGGCTTTCGGCCGCAGCCTTGAGAGCTTCCTCAGATTCTCCTCCAGCTACCACCCGCATTAGGTCGACACATATGCTCCAGCAACCAATACAATGGCAGATATAGCCAATAGCCAGTTATAAGATAATAGTAATAATTCGCCATCAGAAAGGGTTTGTGTCACCGACGTTGAGTACATGCATTTTTTCGATCATGTTTGTCCACCCACCAACAAGTTGCCTTCAATTATTCAAAGGTGGAACTTTACTGAGCATGGTTGTTATAAAAACAATGAGGTCAGACAGTCTGCAGCCCTGTAATGAAGGGATCCGACTTGGGCAAAGCTACTTAGGTTGTGTGTCAAACCAAGACGCAGAGAGTGCCATTGAGAATAGCAACCCGCCAAACAACCATCGCAGAGACGCAATGCTGCAGAACGCAACAAGCATCAATACGAGACTATCTTCAGGTTTACACCATCCCAAGGCACCCATACAATCCCAGCAGACATCACCACCGCATACCTCCATTGACCACAAGATGCGTCGAATCAGGCGCAGCACACCCGCAGATCCATCACAAGACGCAATACCGCAATTCAGTAAGCATCAATGCAACTATCATACGGATGACGCCCTATCCTATATCCAAACCTATCCACTTTGGTAACAAAATTGATACTGTTGTTAACTAGAAATACCACCAACGTATCATAGTAGCACGCTACTAAGACGTCAGTAGCCAAAACTCCACGTATCAAACGCTATTGCACTACATATTTGCATATTTGAGACCTTCCACATATTTGCTTTACTTCATAGACCATACTATTATATGTCTTATACATATGGGACTTCAAGTCATAACTCTGCTATCATAATGCTTATACATCATAGAGACCTTCTATATTAATGCTTTAGTTCCATAGACCTTACTATCATAAGTCCCTAATATAGGACTAGTCATTGTGCAACAGCACTAGTAGCAGTCGGTCAGCCGACCACCCCATATATATGTACACCCATGGGTATGTGTCTCCGGCAACGACCTTCATATAAGCAATCATTACATAAACACACTCCATTAATACAAGAACTCCCTCATGAACTTTGAAAATTTTTGAGTAATACAAGAACACCTTCATTAACTTTAAAAATTCAAAAATTAAAAAATTTTGACCCATTTTTTCAATTATATTACAAATGTTATTTATCTTTATTATTGCAATACAATCGACTTGTACTTGTATTATTTAATACATTTTGAATATTTTAAGCAGAGTTTTAATAAATTTAGAGATTTTCAAAGACAATATTATGCGTTTACTATACTATAATATTCACTATTCGAAATGAATATATTTGATAACTGAATAACTTTATGCTTATAATTTTTTTATAGGATAGGGTGACAAACGAGCACACAGTCCACCTGATGGTAAGTGGTTGCTCTGACCCATAGACATCTACATCTATACTCAATAAAGAATCAAAATGTAGATGCGTTGTCACCCGTAAGGACTAAGATGGAATGCCTCTTTTCAGTAAAAGGGTCACCGGTTCTCTACACTCACCATACGAAACACAACAGTATTAAGCTGTTATTTTACGCTGGTATTCTGTGAGAGCGTGGTCCTTCCCGGTCGAGCCGACCCATTCGTGCTACAACTATACTACAAATATAGCTGCAGCATGGCTCTACCACGTACTAATGCATTTTAATTGTTTAAAATATAACTTCATGACATTTTTAAAGGTGTTTATATTGAATTTAATTAGTATTTGTTAATAATTATTATGAGCCGTCACACAATCTTTAAAGAATACCATACCACAAATCAAGGACTTCTTATTCAATTTGCTTCGGACGCCATTCACAAGTTTAATGCTTTTTAGTCACAGTTTTAGTATAGAGTCAGTAGAAAACTTGTGAGTTAATAAATAGTTGATAATTATATATTGTCAGCCACTTTTATTGTTGTAAACAGATATAGGTAGAAAAAAACATCGATAAGTATTATCTACAAGGAAATCGTCTACCATAATGAATTTTATTGTTTATCTACAGCACTACTACACTATCTTATTATATAACTACAGCACTACGGTGTAAGAAGTAATGCTCTTAAATTAATTGTTTCATATTTAAGTAACAGAACCAAAAAGTTGTCATTAATAGTATGAGCTCTTCCGGGTCGATAGTACAAATGGGCGTGCCTCAAGGCTCACCTCGGCCCCTTTCTGTTTCTTGTATATATTAATGACTTGCCTTACATAGTAGGGGATAACCATAATATAGTATTATTTGCTGATGACACTTCATTAATTTTCAAATTAAAACGACAATTATTAAAATATGACGAAGTAAATAATGCTATATCTAAATTAGTAAATTGGTTTAATGTTAATAACTTGCATTTAAATGGCACTAAAACGAAATGTATGAAATTCACGACTCCAAATGTCAAACAATTAAATACTAATGTTATTTTCAATGGGAGGAACTGAGTCTTGTCGATACCACCATTTTTCTTGGAATAACACTAGACGCGAAGCTTCAATGGAGCCCCCATATATCAAAGTTAGCAAGCAGACTTAGTTCTGCAGCATATGCTGTAAAAAAGATTAGAAATCTTACCAGTGTGGAAACAGCTAGACTTGTTTACTTTAGCTATTTCCATAGCATAATGTCGTATGGTATTTTGCTATGGGGACACGCAACTGACACTGAAATTATATTTGTTTTACAGAAGAGGGCCATAAGAGCAATCTATGATTTAAAACCTAAAGAGTCGCTCAGACAAAAATTTAAGGAAATTAATATATTAAATTTGGCCTCTCAATACATTTATGAAAATGTAATGTACGTACACAAAAATAAAAGTAGATATACAAAAATAAGTGATATTCATTCTGTAAATACTAGGAACAAACACAAGCTAGTAGTACCAGTTTCTCGACTCCACCGAGTCAGTAATTCATTCTTGATGTGATGTATACGCTTTTACAACAAAATCCCAGAAAATATACAAAATTCGACCTGCTCAAAATTCAAAAACTTTATTAAGCATAGTTTGTATAAAAAGGGTTATTATAATGTTAAGGAATTTATGGATGATAATAACCCCTGGGAATGAGGTGTTCGCTGCCAGGTTGTTTCTAATTTGTTTTGTGTGGTTAATTGTGTAACATACATGATTGTAAGCTGATATTTAAAAAAAAAGTCCCGCTGGGTTTCTTGCTGGTTCTTCCCAGGACAGAGGTTTTTTTTTCGAAACAGTGGTAATTAGACAAAAGAGTGACTTTCAATAAGTATTATTTATAATCTATATTGAATAAAAAAGTTTCTGTTTCTGTTTCTGTTTCTGGGTATCGTAAGAGACGACAGAGGGAAACAAATCAGGAGATGGGCTGCAGCGTCTTTCTAATAACGACTAAAAATAAAAACTGCGCTTGTCAACCCGCTTGCCAACTATGGTAAATATCCCGCCTTTATGTTCAGCAGTGGACTTTAATAGGCTGTAACGGTAACGGTATGTACTAAGCAAGCAGTCGTTTCACTGGTCCGTACTCCGCATATACAACACAAACAAATACTGAAGTGATTTCATATTTGTATCGTTTATAAACTCAGAGCATTGAAACTATCTCCAAAGTCTCATTTTCTCTCACCATTAGTAACATAATAGCAAAATAACGTCGCTAGTTTTAGAATTATATTAGTACACTTCATGATATTATCGCGCCTTAATATGAACTAATATAACATTACAAAATGTCATTTAGTTAAGTAATGTTCAGGGATTAAGAATGTTCAGGGCAGTATTAAGAAATATATTATGGTGGCTGCAGAATTGTCCACGGTCGCAGTAATAACTAGACGGGACTTCAAATGTTCTATATGAGTAATGTGCTTGAGTAAGTCGGGCTTTTAATTATTCTATACGTCATGTGCATACATTTATTTTATATTGTATTAAATAATTTATAAATTGCATGTGATTTAGGATTATATTATTATAAAGTACCGTGGACATGAATTCATGTCCAGATTTTTGTGACCGTTGAGTACCGTGGACATGAATTCATGTCCAAATTACGTGCTGCTATTTTCGTCTTAATTAATATAAAAATACAGTATATTTTCAATTACAAACTATTTCATTCGATTCTGAACGAACTAAAGAGTATAGCAAAGTTTTTTACTCACTCGGCTACATAGACAAATTAAAAAATAAAAGACAGTCACTTTCGGGTAGTTGGTGAGGTTAGTTGCGTAATTGTTTTCTTTTTGTGTTTGTGATTTTTGTTGGATTTTCTCTCAAAAACTGGTAAGAAATGTTAACAATCTTTACTAGATAATGTTTTTGAATGATTTAAGTTACAACAACAGTAAATTTTTGTGTTTCAATTGATAAAAAAGGAAAAACAAAACACCTCTACGCGAACAATTTATAACGGTCAAGATAAAAAAAAAGATCTACCTTCTGAAATATTTAAATTTTTTATATATAGTTTATTGCATGTATGTATATTTATAAATAAAAACATTATTTCTAAATGTTATATCTATATCATTGTATAAAAAAATTATGAAGACGCTATAATATATTTAAGAAAAAATTTTGAAAATGAGGTAAAAAACGCGTCTAAACTGTTTATGGTTGAACTTTGCAAATTTTTATGAGTGAAAAGTAGAATTATTATAATAATTACATGCATAATTTCGGTTCATTTTAGGAAGAGCATGTTATATAGATTATGAGAACATAAAAATAAAATAAAAACTTAATTTTTTTCATTCAACAAACCAAATCTATTGGCAATAAATACACTTTTTCATGGTCCCTTAGAAACAAAGAGCTATACCAAACTAAATAAACATCTCAATGTCATTGTTATTGTTTCTATTCATCCACAATCTTATCGGCTTTCAAGAACTGTAACTCAAACTTTAAACGTAAACAAACAAAGGTGACAAAAAAAGGTTGACTCTGGCTGCGCGCCGTGATTATTTCAAGTGCCCTGGTACATAGCGGTTTTTTTTTTTTAGCGCGGCGGGATCTAGGGTTAAAGAATTAAAACTATTTGATAATATAGGCTCAAAATATTTTCACTTATCTTATTAAATGTAATAACTATCATTTTGGCTTTAAATTACCTATTTTGATAGAAACAGAAACAGAAACAGAAACTTTTTATTCAATATAGATTATAAATAATACTTATTGAAAGTCACTCTTTGTCTAATTACTACTGGTTCGAAAAACCTCTGTCCTGGGAAGAACCAGCAAGAAACCCAGCGGGACTTTTTTAAATAACAGCTTACAATCATGTATACATACAATTAACCACACAAAACAAATTAGAAACAGCTGGCAGCGAACACTCATTCTAGGGTTATTATCATCCATAAATTCTTAACATTATAATAACCCTTTTTATAAAACTATGTTTAATAAAGTTTTTGAATTTTGAGCAGGTCAAATTTTGTATATTTTCTGGGATTTTGTTGTAAAAGCGTATACATCGCCCCAAGAATGAATTACTGACTCGGTGGAGTCGAGTAACTGATACTACTAGCTTGTGTCTGTTCCTAGTATTTACAGAATGAACATCACTTATTTTGTATAACTACTTTTATTTTTGTGTAATGTACATTACATTTTCATAAATGTATTGAGAGGCCAAAGTTAATATATTAATTTCTTAATTTTGTCTGAGCGACTTTAGGTTTTAAATCATAGATTGCTCTTATAGCCTGCTTCTGTAAAACAAATATAATTTCAGTGTCAGTTGCGTGTCTCCATAGCAAAATACCATACGACATTATGCTATGGAAATAGCTAAAGTAAACAAGTCTAGCTGTTTCCACACTGGTAAGATTTCTAATCTTTTATAGCATATGCTGCAGAACTAAGTCTGCTTGCTAACTTTGATATATGGGGCTCCATTGAAGTCTTGCGTCTAGTGTTATTCCAAGAAATGGTGGTATCGACAAGACTCAGTTCCCCATTTAAAATTACATTACTATTTAATTGTCTGACATTTGGAGTCATGAACTTCATACATTTCTGTTTTAGTGCTATTTAAATGCAAGTTATTAACATTAAACCAATTTACTAATTTAGATATAGCATTATTACTTCTGTCATATTTTAATAATTGTCGTTTTAATTTGAAAATTAATGAAGTGTCATCAGCAAATAATACTATATTATGGTTATCCCTACTATGTAAGGCAAGTCATTAATATATACAAGAAACAGAAAGGGGCCGAGAATTGAGCCTTGAGGCACGCCCATTTGTACTATCGACCCGGAAGAGCTCATACTATTAATGACAACTTTTGAGTTCTGTTACTAAATATGAAACAATTAATTTAAGAGCATTACTTCACACCGTAGTGCTGTAGTTATATAATAAGATAGTGTAGTAGTGCTGTAGATAAACAATAAAATTCATTATGGTAGACGATTTCTAGATAATACTTTATCATGTTTTTTTCTACCTATATCTGTTTACAACAATGAAAGTCGCTGACAACAGATAATTATTAAATATTTATTAATTTACAGATTTTCAACTGACTCTATACTAAAACTGTGACTAAAAGTAAAACTTAGAAATGGCGTCCGAAGCAAATTGAATAAGAAGTCCTTGATTTGTGGTATGGTATCTTTTAAAGATTGTGTGACGGCTCATAATAATTATTAACAAATACCAATTAAATTCAATATAAACACTTTTAAAAATGTCATAGAAGTTATATTTTAAACAATTAAAATGCATTATACGTGGTAGAGCCATGCTGCAGCTATATTAGTAGTATAGTTGTAGCACGAATGGGTCGGTCGACTGGGAAGGACCACGCCTCACAGAATACCAGCGTAAAATAACAGCTTAATACTGTTGTGTTTCGTATGGTGAGTGTAGAGAACCGGTGACCCTTTTACTGGAAAAGAGGCATTCCATCTTAGTCCTTACGGGTGACAACGCATCTACATTTTGATTCTTTATTGAGTATAGATGTAGATGTCTATGGGTCAGAGCAACCACTACCATCAGGTGGACTGTGTGCTCGTTTGTCACCCTATCCTATAAAAAATTATAAGCATAAAGTTATTAGTTATCAAACATATTCAATTCGAATAGTGAATATTATAGTATAGTAAACGCATAATATTGTCTTTAAAAATCTCTAAATTTATTAAAACTCTGCTAAAATATTCAAAATGTATTAAATAATAAAATTACAAGTCGATTATATTGCACAATAAAGATAAATAAATTTTTAATATAAAAAAATTGGTCAAATTTTTGAAAAAAAGTTAATGAAGGTGTTCTTGTATTACTCAAAAATTTTAAAGTTGAGGAGTGAGGGAGTTCTGTATTAATGGAGGTGTGTTTATGTAATGATTGTTATATGAATGTCGCTGCCGGAGACACATACCCATGGGTGTACATATATAAGGGTGGTCGGCTGACTGATTGCTACTAGTGCTGTTGCACAATGACTAGTCCTATATTAGGGACTTATGATAGTAAGGTCTATGGAACTAAAGCATTAATATAGAAGGTCTCTATGATGTATAAGTTATTATGATAGCAGAGTTATGACTTGAAGTCCCATATGTATAACATATAATAGTGTATGGTCTATGAAGTAAAGCAATATGTGGAAGGTCCAAATATGCAAATATGTAGCAGCAATAGCGTTTGATACGTGGAGTTTTGGCTACTGACGTCTTAGTAGCGTGCTAATATGATACGTTGGTGGTATTTTTAGTTAACAACAGTATCAATTTTGTTACCAAAGTGGACAGGTATCATGTGGATGTTGTGAAGGCGTCATCCGTATGATAGTTGTATTGATGCTTACTGCTAATTGCGGTATTGCGTCTGTGATGGATCTGCGGGTGTGCTGCGCCTGATTCGACGCATCTTGTGGTCAATGGAGGTACAGTGGTGGTGATGTCTGCTGGGATTGTATGGGTACTTGGGATGGTAAACCTGAAGATAGTCGTATTGATGCTTGTTGCGTTCTGCAACATTGCGTCTCTGCGATGGTTGTTTGGCGGGTTGCTATTCTCAATGGCACTTCTGCGTCTTGGTTTGACACACAACCTAAGTAGCTTTGCCCAAGTCGGATCCTCTACATGGGGCAGACTGTCTGACCTATATGGACTTAATATTTATGAAAAATCATTTAGTAAAAGCTACAAAATTGTCAATGTAATACCACTTAGTGTTTATATTCAAATTCAAATTCAAATTTTATTTGCAACTAAATAGGTACAAAATGTTTTCTTATTGATGTTAGACTGTTATTGTGTTAAGAAACCTATTTAGCTGTTTTCAACAGCATGCAAATATTCAAAAGTTTTATAATACATAAATCAATTACAAATGTCATCTATATAAACAAACTAAAACGTCATTTTACAATCTTTATAAATAAATAAATTCATATATAAATTAATTAATTAATGCATCGATTTTTAATTAACGATAAAACTAGTTAGTCACTACAATTCAAAAACTCATTTACTGTATAAAATGCTTTATCTACCAGCCATCGTCGAAGTGATATTTTAAACTTATTATAAGGTAATTGCTTTATGTGAGGGTATTTTGTTAAATATCGTGTTACACATTGCATAGCTATTTTTTGAAAGCGCTTACTTTTGGAATTGTGTCAAGTATTAATTTATGGGTTCCGTAAATTTATTTTTGTTGCATCTTTAGTTTGTAAGAATAAGTACTTGTTTTGCATTATAAATTTGCCTACCCAAATATATATATAGAGGCAGGGAGGAAGTATCTTTAAACTCTTAAAGTAAGGCTTGCATGACGTGTCTGATGGGATGTTACTAATAGTTTAATACAGCGCTTTTGCGCTAAAAATTTTTGAGAGTCTGTGCCATTACCCCACATTAAAAGTCCGTATCTGATAACAGATTCTACATATGCAAAATACGCTGTGACCGCTGTATTTTTGTTTGCTATTTTTGTCAATTTATGTAACGCGTACACAAATCTGTTAATTTTGTTACACACTTTATGTATGTGTTCTTTCCAATTCAGGTTCGAGTCTATAATTAAACCTAAAAATGACGTACTAGTAGCGTTCTGCAGAAGTTGTCCATTATATTCAATATTAACGTCAGAGCTTAAATTATTAAAATTAATGATATTTGTTTTACTTAAATTAATGTGTAGATTATTTTATTAAGCCATTTATTTACTGAAATAATTGTATTTATAATGTCCGTTTTGTGTTGATCTAGTGGGTTTTTACTAGTCGCTATCGTTATCGATATGTCATCTGCAATAAAGTAGTTTTATAGTTTGAGATGTCAGGTAAATCATTTATGTATAAAACAAACAACAATGGTCCGAGTACACTACCTTGGGGAACACCAACATTATTATTTTGAATTCGGATCTATACACCCGAGCTATGTTTTTAGAATTTAACTGTGTTATTTCTACACATTGAGACCTATTTTTAAATAGCTTTCATCCAACTTAGAGCAGGTCCCTTATTCCATTAGCCTCTAGTTTGGTCAGTAGTTGATCATGTGAGACGCGATCGAAGGTTTTAGACATGTCAAGAAATAGTACTGTTGTATAGTTTCTTTCATTTACATTTTGCAATACTTCCTTTACTAATGAGAACGCAGCATGTGCTGTGGATTTATTTTTGGAAACCATGTTGGTTTTGTTTTATTACATTAAATTTACTAAAAAGGAAGTAAGTTGGTAATGCAACCTTTTCGAATATTTTTGAGAGGACTGGGATTAGTGCAATTGGTCGATAGTTGCTTATATCACTTTTTCTCTCCTTTCTTGTGTAACGGTTTTACTATAGTAAATTTTAATTTTTCAGGAAATACCCTGATTCTAGTGAGAGATTAATCAGAATGCTAATATTTCACTTATTTCATTCTTACAATATTTAATTATTTTAGTACATATGGAATCATAACCTCAGATTTTGTGTTATTTAAAGACATTATTATTTTTTGATAATGTTTTCATTTATAGGAGTTAGAAAAATAGATTGAGGTACTTTCATATCGGTTGTATTTTCTATTTTATAATTTATCTGATTTGTTGTTAATGAAATAGTTATTTATAATAGATGCTATTTCAGCAGGTTCCGTTACCGTCTTTCCATTATATATAATATTATTTATGTAGTTTTTGGTATGTACACAATTAGTCTCATTTTTAATAATATCCCAAGTAGCTCTACATTTATTTTTACTATTTACTACAAATTTATTGTTTGTTGTTCTTTTTGCAATGTTTATACATTTTTTTAACAGTTTATCGTATTTTATATATTTAGTTCGATCAACATTTTTTCTCGTCATATAGAACTTGTACCGAAGTTTACGTTTAGTTCTACAACTTTTTTTTAAGCCTTTGGATATCCACGTTAGTTTGGTAAATGTTTTAGTTTTTACTCTTATTTTAGGAAAACATAGTTTATAGAGTAATGTGAAAACTAAAGAATTCGTCAAATGCTTTATTTAAATCAGACTGAGCATAAACTTCACAAAATGAAACGCATTTTAAATATTTTTTAAATCTGTCTATATTTTCTACGGAATAATGTCGAATGAATGAATATATTAATTTTGGTGTGAAGTTCTTGTTATTTTTTTCAGTAAACTGTAGTACCTGTGCAGTATCATGATCTGACAACCATAGTGAACGCACAGATCCAATTGCGTCGTCAATGTTACTAATAATAAGATCAAGACACGATTTGCCTCTAGTTGGTTGTTTTATATCAAAATGAAGATTATATTTTTTCACAATGTCCTTAAGACATATGGCGTAATGACTGGATTCAAGTATATTAATATTCATGTCCCCATTAATAATTATCTTCTTTTTTGAATGTTTTATTATATATTTATTAATAAGTGAGTCAAATTTATCAAAAATAATCTAAATGACTTTTGCTTTTGACGGAATTCTATATATGCAAACAATAATTAAATTATTATTAATAAGATTTATTGCACAACACTCAAAGTGGTAAGTCATAGCAAGAGCCTCGAAGTACTCTATTTTCTTATAATCAAGACCTTTCTTAACTAATATACAACTACCCCTCTTTAGATGATCTTGAAAATGATGTGGCCAATTCATAATTATTTATGAGTATATTTTTTTCTTCACCTTTTCACAAATGTTTCGGTGAAACATAGTACGTCGGGGTTAATATGGTTTTAACTCCAAAAGGGTCATTTCTATTAGTTCTCTTGGAGAGCAATCCATGTATATTTTGGTAGTGTAAAGCACTGCTATTTGCTTCGAAAAACATGTCCTTGTTACTTTGAAAAGAATTTAGCGTATTTTGAATGTCTACGTTACCATCTTGACTTGGAATATTTATTTTTGGTTTTTTGGTAATATTACGAAAATAGAAAGGTATGGTGCCTTTTTTGGGTATATGGTTAGGACTTAGGATATTATTACATTGAATCGGAAAGTTCTTTATTTGTTTTTGGGACATAATATGAAAATAATAAGGTATAGTGCCTTTTCTAAATAATTTGTTGCATTTATTTTCCTTTGTTTCTGTTTCATTAATTATAATAGGTGACCTTTTAAAATTTCTTAATATTTTCGACCGTTAAAATTGTTTTTATATTCTATATAATCGATGCATAAATTAATTTTATTACAAATGTTTTTAAGAAATTAAAAGCATTCAAATATTTAACGTTCATATTGATCAGTTTACAATTTTCAAAATGTTTTGTCCATGATTTTATATTTAAATTTAATGTATTTTGTCAAAATAAGGATTATAGCATACAGGTGTTAGAAAGACAGAGACTTTACTTAACTTGCTTAAAGCTATACAAATATTGGAGTGTAATTTATATATATTTTTATCATTATTACCTATACCTAAAATTACAATGTCATTTACTGTCAATTTTTCATTGATAATGTCACAGTACTTTAATATTTCAGTACTAGTTGCTCCGGACAGGATTGATGCCGTGGGAATATAGATATCATTCCACTTGCCCTGCCTGGTATTTATAAGTGAAGCTGACAATCCCTTTAGTTGCTCATCCCCAATAATGTAAATAAATCTTTTTTCATTTTGCTTTTGTATATTACTGCCATCTATCGGTGTGTCGATAATACTGTTAGAGTGAGAGTTTTTATCGATTTGTTGTTCTTGTTGATTAATATTATTTGTTTCTGAGGTAAATGGCGCTGATGTACTAACATGTTTAGTTGATTCTCTTTTATGGCGAATTATATTTTCCTCAGTTTGAGAAAAATCTAACTTCATTTTCGTAAAACTTTTTTCCCTTTTTTTAGTACTTTTTTTCGTCGTGGATTTGCATATATAAGTTAACTGTTTAATTTTAATTCATATTCGGAAATTCGTTTAGTTAGCATCTGATTTTCCGATAGTAAATTTTCAATTTCATTTTCTGCTATTTCCAGTTTTTGTTCTAATTTGTGAGTTTGCTCTTTTAATTCTTCAATTTTATAATTTGGATTTCTTTTTATTTCTGTATAGCTTCTATTTAAGGTATTAATTGGGGTAGAAGTCAAGGACGAGTAATCATCTTCTGTTTCTTCATCTGATAGTTCTTAAAAGAGTTAGCCGTATGAACATTAAATTTATATTTATTGCGTTGGGTAACATAATCCTGATGCTCTGGCGATATGGTTTATGTAAATACAATTGAATAAAGCTACAAAATTGTTAAGGTAATATGATTAAGTATTCACAAGGAAGTACGCTGAACCTTTATATATACTAGTAGGCTGGACTGACTTACCATAATTCTAAAATGTGTAACGATTTGAAGCGCCGCCATTGAGTGTACTGGGAACTAAGTTTGTTAATTTGCAAATGGCCGTTGTTTTGCTCAAATTGTCTAAGAATCTAAGAGTTGTTTTAAAATATTATAAAAAAAGGGTGTATGTTGTATAGTCCGATTATGTTTCATGTTAGTAATATAGTAAAAAGTATTTTTAGTAATAATGATAATGTTAAATTCGTTACCAGAAAGAAAGGGAATTTCAAAAGAAAGGGAATTTAAAGTTGATATTAAAAAATTAAAACTATTTGATAATATAGGCTCTCAAAATATTTTCACTTATCTTATTAAATGTAATTACTAACATGTTTGGCTTTAAATTACCTATTTTTGATAAACAATAAAATTCAATAGGGTAGACGATTTCCTTGTAGATAATACTTATCGATGTTTTTTTTTCTACCTATATCTGTTTACAACAATGAAAGTCGCTGACAACAGATAATTATTAAATATTTATTAATTTACAGATTTTCAACAGACTATACTTAAACTGTGACTAAAAAGTATAAAACTTTTGAATTGGCGTCCGAAGCAAATTGAATAAGAAGTCTTTGATTTGTGGTATGGTATTATTTAAGGATTGTGTGACGGCTCATAATTATTATTAATAAATACTAATTAAATTCAATATAAACACCTTTAAAAAAATGTCATAGAAGTTATATTTTAAACAATTGTACGTGGTAGAGACATGCTGCAGCTATATTAGTAGTATAATTGTAGCACGAATGGGTCGGCTCGACCGGGGAAGGACCACGCTCTCACAGAATACCAGCGTAAAATATCAGCTTAATACTGTAGTGTTTCGTATGGTGAGTGTAGAGAACCGGAGACCCTTTTTACTGGAAAAGAGGCATTCCATCTTAGTCCTCACGGGTGACAACGCATCTGCATTTTGATTCTTTATTGAGTATAGATGTAGATGTCTATGGGTCACAGCAACCACTTACCATCAGGTGGACTGTGTGCTCGTTTGTCACCCTATCCTATAAAAAAAAATTATAAGCATAAAGTTATTCAGTTATCAAATATATTCAATTCGAATAGTGAATATTATAGTATAGTAAACGCATAATATTGTCTTTAAAAATCTGTAAATTTATTAAAAATCTGCTTAAAATATTCAAAATGTACTAAATAATACAAGTACAAGTCGATTATATTGCAATAATAATATTTAAATAACATTTGTAATATAATTGAATGTACACACTTGTAATGACGCGGTCATATTCCACTTTTTGTATTTGAATACCCTCAATTTATAGCTAGGGCAAATTTTAATCAGTTGAATAAAATATCTCGGAGGAAAACCTCTGTAACAAGTGACAGGCAACCATCGAGGCGATTTTATAAGCATTCCATTTTGCTTAAATTGAACACTAAGTTTGATCACTGAAACTACAGCCATTTTTTTACAAATTTAAGGTTATGTAAGAAAGTCGGTACAGAACTGTGAACTTTGAAATGGAGCAAGGAATTTTCAGCAATCTGATACAGAAAAAGTTGTCTACAGGCAGTGAACGAAAATAACACATGGAATTATTACTTCAAGGAAATTAAGCGCGTGTTAGATTTATATTCATAATTTAATGTTTCAATATTAAATGTAGGGTTATAGTAAAATGCTTTAGAATAGAATAGAATTCTATTCTTATTAAATCATGTTATAAATCTACCAAATGACAGTAATTTTTAAGTAATTTGTCAGCACTTAGTTATTCGATAAGCTAGTGAACCAAGAACCAGAAGTAGATAACATGATACAAACTAAATTGAAATCGTAAGTACTAACAATCATGTTTTGTAGGTAGGTAGTACAATAAATATCAACTACCTTAAAACTAGTTACTAAATTACCAACCCATCTTATTGTGTTTAATAATCCAACTTATCCACACTGAAAAATCACGTTTATCATTTCTCTACTTAAACGCTCATAGTATTCGGAAGAAAGCAAACTCGATGAACTTAAATGCATCATACAATCAAAATCAACAACTGTACACACATTATTTGCCCACAGAAACTTGGATACAGACCGAAAATCAAACTTTACAACTAAAATCACTAATTACACTTTAATCTAACTACAGGACGGATATAAAAGGAGGTGGAGTATCAGCATATATACATAATAGCTTTTATAACCTTATTGAATCGACTTACCAAGACGGAAATAACTACTTATGGATAGAAATTGAAAATTTTGCACTGGATGTTGGCGTGGTCTATAACGCTGGATATACTAATTTTCAAAATTTTTGGAGCTATACGACAAGCAATTACAGCATCGCAGGAGAGCAGTAGTTTTCGGAGATTTCAACATTGACTTGTTGACAAAAACAAGAAATTAAAACAGTACAAGCAAATAGTCAATGAATCAGGATACAGATTACTCAACAAAATCAACCAAACGTATTGTACAAGAGACCACCACAAAGAAATCGATCATAGACCATGTTAGCACTAACCTAAGAGGGGACCATTTCAATATTGCTATGATCAACTCATCTACGACATACCATAAACAAATTTATGTACAATTAAACAAATTTAAACCATCAACTAGATAACTTGATAGAAACTATATAACTTGATTTAGAACTTTTGATTGATTTTGAAAGAGTTTAAGCTGAAGAGAGATGTGATGGCTAAGCAGCTCAAAATACGAAGAATTCCTACTACTAAAAACTATTTCAAAATTTTACTGATAACCCAAAAAATGTGGCACCTTATAACCGATCTAGCAAACAATAAAATAAAACAAAATTGTGCCTTCCAAAACTTATTGTCGATTCCAAGTTACTCAGTAATACAGTCAGGTTTGTGAGGTTTTTAACGAATATTTTTCAACTATTGGATCCCAATTAGCAGATAAAATACCTAAGAAATATCTGCTATACTATCCTAGTAGCTCCACTTATCCTTTCTCCAAAACAAATAGTAATGGTAATGACTATCTACACTAGCCTCATGCACTGCTAGTGAAATTAGAAAAATTATACAAAGCTTATATTCGAATTCTAGTAGTAGTATAGACAGAATTAGCCCAAAAGTGATAAAGTGCCTAAAAATTTGATAGCACATGGCTTAGCTCAATGTTTTAATAAACTCATGATCGATGGAGTTTCCAGATACTATAAAGGTTGCAAAAGTAACACCAATTTATAAATCGGGACTTAAAACCGATCCAGGAAAATCTCCGGTATCAATATTGCTGGTCATGTCAAAAATTTTAGAAAAGTCAAACATAACCGCTTAATAAATTACTTAAATTCTTTTAACTTTATATCAGAACGAAATATGGTTCGAGCCAATAGCACCACTACCGCAACGATCAATCTAACAACGAAGATAAAAAAATAGTATAGATAAACGGCAAGTGGTTTAGGTGTTTTATCGATTTAAAGATATGTATTGAAACTGTAAGTCACAAATTGCTATTAGAAAACTTGAAAGCATCGGTATCAAAGGTAGTGCTCTTAAAATATTTAAATCATACCTATCAAATAGATCATAGTAGTGAAGCTGGATAATTTTCAAAGTAGTACTCTACTTGTCACGCATGACTGCAGGATCCATACTGGGCCACTCCTTTCTAGTCTATGTAAACCATCATGCAGAACTAGGGCTACATGGTCATATAATTTTTACGCTGACGATACATGTCTATTTTATTTCGGATCTAATATACATGATATTATCTCGCAAGCGCAAGAAGATCTAGAACTATTGTTTGAGTGGTTTCAATATAATTTGCTAACGGTAAACACTTCTAAAACGTGTTACATAATTTTTGAAGCAAAGAACAAAACTATACCATTACATGACCCACTGACAATTGATAACATCCTTAGAACAACTGCGAAAACTACCTAGGCTTGAGAATGGACATACTTAACATAGAATAAGCAAATAGATCATATTAAAAATAAACTTTTGGCACTTACTGGACCACTTCGATATTTCCATTGCCTACCTAAAAAATGCGTTACACTATTTATAACTCATTAGTCAAATCACATTTACTTTATCTTATAGAAATTTGGGGCAACCTGCTAAAACTATGTTACAGGAACATCAAAGAATACAAAATAAAATAATAAAATACTTTTTCATTATCCCTATCGTAAACCAACTTTTAACATTTTCAAAAACAAAACTTATGAACGTTCAACAACTACATATATATTATACTTGCAATATAATTGAAAATACTTGATAAAACCATCCATACTAACTTGTCTTTTGTAAAAGATCACAAATTTGTAAACGCAGTCTTCGTCGACCAAGCTAGGTCGACCAAGCTTGTACTAACAAAACAAAGGTACGAACAAACTACGCAAAAAAAGCATTACTTTGAAGGAGCACTGATTTATAATAAATTGCCTTGTAATATATAAAATTTAAGCTCATTAAGTAGTTTTAAGTCTCAGCTATCTCAATATATAATTGAACATTTTTCACCATTTAATTGAGGCTGTGAAGCTATTGAATGAGTGTTCGGCGACCATTAGAAAAAATTAATAAAATGTAATAATTATTTTCATCTAAGTGGCATTGTTTGTCTTTTGAAAATAAATTTCTTTAAAGCTAATAATCTAACACGCATAACATGGCACAAAACTTTAAAAACTCACAACACATTGAAACCCATAGTCGATTAGTTAACAGTTAGGCTAGCGCTCGCTGTAAGTTACACAGCACGAGCAATCCGGGTTCGATCCCGCCACCAATGAAATTGGTAATTGCGATTTTAAATGGCGATTTACCACGTGCTCGGCGATAAAAGAACATTGTGAGGAAATTTGCATGTCTGAGAAATTAAAAAAATATTGCGAAGACATGAGTTCGCCAACACGCATTGGGGCAGCGCGGCGGACAATTCCTTGCCCTAAAACCCTCTCAGAAATGAGGGGTGGCCTGTGCTCAGCAGTGGGACGTATATAGGCTGTAACTTTAACTTTAAATAAATGTATAAGAAAAATTGCTTAAATTATTTTCATTAAGTATTCTTATAATTTACATTGAATAAAAATTACTCTATTCTATTCCATTCTATTCACTGCCGGGAACAAGCCCCCTCTCATGACAGGTTAAGAGAGTTTCCTCCGCGCTGCCATATTGCGTGTTTGGCAAACATCACTTTGCAATATTTAATTTATAAACTAACCTTTAACTAACCCCATTATCGTAGTTTTTTACTTAGCAAACATAATTTATAATAATGACAATATAACGCTGCGATTTCGGATAATTTGTGATAAGAACCGGTGTCTAATTTATTACTAGGAGGCTTTCTTGGTTCATAGATGGAAAACTACTGTACACACACCTCAGACATACACCGCTACACATATAAGGAACCTGAGTCGCAGCCTGAGTAATCTTCTACGGCTAAAGTCCAAAGCTTCTACAGTACATTGTTTCGACTCAGCACCAAGTCACCAAATAAGCCACAAATGTGAACTAGTTTTCGTGCATAAATGAATTTTTATTCTAAAAATGAAACTTAAATTCGTCGTTCATCTCTACTTCTATGACAGCTTATCAGACGTTTGTTTTAAGAGAAATATCTTTCACAGTTGTTTTAAGAGAAATACTTTTCAGTAGTATCTTAGAAATCAAAAAAAAATATTTCGAGGATATATGAAGGTCTCTAACACGCATTAGGACAGCGCGGCGGACATTTATTTGCCCTAAAACCCTATCAGAAATGAGAGGAGACCTGTGCCCTGCAGTGGGACGTATATAGGCTGTAAATTTACTTTACTTTACTTAACTTTTAGGCTAACAATGAGTGCTAATAATCTTAAGCTCACCAGATGTCGCTGGGTGATTTTATTTATCATGGTATTGGTCACACTGTGTCATTATCATTTAAAATTTTATGTTATAAATAAAAGTTTTCCGGATTCCAGTGTATGTTAATTGTAATTTTTACACAGTTTTTACTTTTTCTTAAACTCTTCTACTTTTAAGAATTTTGTTTATCCACTTCTAATCTAATTTGTATAAGATATAACTAATATTTCAGACAGAAACATTAGTCTCTACATTTTTCTAACACAATAAATTATCTTTCCTTACTTTGAAATCTGTCAAATTTTACACCAAATTCCTAAAGGGCGCCGCCGTGATGGCTAAAAAGTCATTGTCATTCATCACATAAGTCGCTTACAACGTTTATTATATGATACCATTGTGCTTGTCACTCGTCACCAGGAAAGTCTTATGTAAAAGTTGCAATGCGAATTACAATTAATCAATATTATGATTGTGACGGTTTAAGAACTAAACTCGTTCGCAGCGCAACTGGTAATTTATTTATTTAAAATCTTTATTGCACTTAAAATGTACAATTGGCGGACTTAATGCCTTTAGGCATTATCTACCAGTCAACCACGAGTTAAGCAGAGAAACTTAAACAGGTGCCATAAAAACTTGAAAATATATACGTGAATGTAAATATAAACATATACATACCATACTTGTAAATACAAAAATAAATATATATAACTACAAATAACCTATACCTGATACATAATATACATACTTTTAAATAATACATAATACATACATTTTAAGCATACTTACGTACAAACATATTATACAAAACAACTTAAATAATTTATAATACACTAAGCAAAAACATTTAAATAAGAAAGTTAGTTGCTGAAAGAAGAAGGTAGTGATCAGTCACCACCCTTTTAAAGGCTGCAACAAGTCGGTTTCCTGATGAGGATTATTTATTCCATAGCCTTATGGCCTCAGCGGCGAAAGACTGAGACATAAATTTGGTACGGCGAGGAAAAACACATTAGGTAGTTCCTCGGAGGATCGCAGGTTACGATCGTGAGAAGAACACAAATACTGAAACTTACATTTCAGGTATTGGAGTGCATGGATCATATAGGATTGAAAATAGCGTGCGAAGAATTCTGATGCATCTACGCTGATAGATAGGAGTCATTTAAGCTTAGAACGATATAAGGATACATGATAGTATTTACGAAGACCAAAAATAAAACGGATTCAATTATTTAACAAACGATCCAATTTGCACAGAAGTACTTGACTCACATCAGGGTAACACACATCAGCATAATTAATGACCGGTAAAACAAGTGTTCGCACCAACATAGCCTTCTCAACATAGTCTCGGTTGGAAGGAATTCTTGAAATGATAAAGGCCACGCAGGATGATTATCACTCTCCGGCTACTTTCAGCTACCTAAGATTGCCAACTTAAATTAGCATCAATCATTAACCCAAGATCTTTAACTACATGTCTAAGAGGAATATGTGTGCTATTGTAAACAATAGGCTCAGTGAATTGAAATTAATTTATCTAGACGACGAGGGCTACCGAGAACTATAAAACGACATTTAGCAGGATTGACAGCAATTCCATAACTTGTGCACCAGTCACAGATGGCTGAAGATCTAGATTTAAAATTTCGATCACAGAGTTAACCTCTACTTAATCAATCAGAGCATACAGCTGTAAATCGTCAGCATACAGATGGTAGGAGCACTAAAATTTACAGTTATGAAATTTATAAAATAGAAAATAATAAAGGAGAAAGAATTTCGCCTTGTGGAACGCCAATAGCAAGATCAGACCCATCAGAGAAAGACTGTTTTGACTTTAACTCTTTGCTGGCGACCACGAAGATAAGTTGATAATCAATCCAAAAATGACGAAGAGAATCCCATGTATATACAGATAGCAAGAAAAATGTCATGATCGACTGTACAGAAAGCATAAGAAGTCAATTAATACGAGAACTGCTAATTTTGACTCCTCCACACTCTCGTACGTCCTCGAGAACTTTAAGGAGAGTTGTGGTTGTACCATGTCCAGGACGAAACCAGATTGTAAGGGACTGGAAAGTTTATTTTTATATATGTAGCTGGATAGCTGTTTGTGTGCAGCTGATTCTAAAATCTTTGAAAGAAAGGGGAGGATTGATATTGGTCGAAAATGGTTAAATGAACTGGGATTATCTAACTTGGGAAGAGGAAGGACAAATGCTTTACGCCAAAAAGATGGAAAACCACAGTAGAAAAGAAAAAATTGATGATGTGGGTAATGATTGGGAGAATGTTATCAAGTATGGAAATAATCATATTTCTACCACATCATCATAGCCAGCTGCTTTAGATTTAATGGAGAAAATAATTTTATGAACATCTTCATCAGTTATTGGAGAAAAGCAAAGCAGTTTGCATCGATTTTGGGAAGAGATGACATAAGTGAAATATTTCTATGTTTAGTGGAGTTATCGACTATGGGTTGTCGAGGAGAAGTGCTTATTAGGATGGTTGAGAGATATGAGCAATTCTTGTTTACCTAACCCAAGGAAATTGAAAAACTTCCAAGTGCCGGCTGGCAAAGAGCTTAAAATGTTTTACGGATATGTCGGCGTTTTGCAGCTCGAACCATCTGATTGCATTTGTTTCTGGTAGCTTATATATATTCCAGTTGGCATCACAGCTATTGTTTTAAATCTTACAAAAGCCCGATCACGTTTTACCATCGCTTTACGGATATCACTATCCATCCACGGTAATCCACAGCTACTGCATTTAAATCTGCGTTGGGTCATTATTTGGAGCTAGAAATGCTTCCATGTCTTCTAATTAATATTTATATCCTAAACATGCAAGTTAGAGAAGTTAAATGAAGAAAAGAGAAGATAGACGAAGAATATAAAACTGCACTCTCGGAAAGGCATATGCCGCGCAGAATACTTACTAGAGGCTGCGAATGAGTCATTCCTCATCCAATCTAGATTCGAGAATTTGATTGACTACAAATTGTACCAAGTTAACATGGACTGCCCTACAAACCCTCATACGATCAACTAAATAGAGCCTATATAATTTTCTATCTATCTTCTCTAGAACCACGCTGCAGCATATTATGGCTATAGCACGACTGGGTTCTACGCTCGATAAGAAAACCAGCGTTAAATAGCATCATAATGCTATGCATATCCATTTTCGGGTATCAAGGCATTCTTTTCTTCATTACATCTTCGACTTCAGGGGTGACAATACATTTGATTATTAATCAAGGAAACATGTAGGTGTCTATACGTCGCAATATCCACTTACCATCGGACTGTGTTCGTTTGTCACCCTTACTAATGTAAAAAAAAACAGTTATAAAAAATCTTCAAATTCAACAGTGGTTAAATTAATCATTCTGTTATAGCAAATTTACAAAATTATATCAATGGTATTTCGTGAATGAAATTCCAAATTACTGAATATTTAGCACACAATAGCAGGAAATCTTAATTGTAATATAGCAAGGTATTTATCTACAACACAGCGTTTGCAGAATTCTATAAATAGATATGTATACAACATACACCACTTCCTTTGTTATTGTGCGATTTGAATAGTAGGTAAAATAAGCTAATTTAATTAGAAATGTAGTGTAAGATTTTATATTGAACAAAGTATTTATATCAAAGAACATATTTATATTTTTTATAGAATAAGGGTAACAAACGAGCACACAGTCCACCTGATAATACGTAGATGTAGTGGTTAATAGACATCGAAATTTATCCTCCATTAAGAATCAAGATGCAGAATGCGTTGTCATTCCTGAAAAATTAAATAGGATGCCTTGTTGCCAGTAAAAAGGGTCTCCAGTCTCTACACTCACCATATTAAACACAGCAGCATTAAGCTGCTACTTTACGCGAGCATTCTACTTAGTTGAAGTCAATTATTTTAACTCAGTTTATGGATTCGAGTGGTAGCTCAGAAGTTCATAGAACTCGGGCAACATTGGGTTCGAATCATGTAATTTTAAATCGCAATTTTAAGTGCTGATTTACCATGTAGCCGTGGTGATGGTGTGGTATTGGAACATCGTGAGAAACCTACACCTACATATCTGAGGAATAGAATATTTTGAGGACATGTAAAATCTTTCAACATGCATTAGAGTTGTGGTGCTGGACTAATCGCTACATAATCCGGTCATAAAAGAGAGCAGCAGTAGACCAAATACAGGTAGTAGTACTCCCTTTTTACTAAAGTTTTAAGAAGTAAAAATTACACAAAATTTAGAGACTGCAAAAATTACAGTCACTGCGTTTCGAAAAGAATAACTATAAATTCTCTGTTTCAATTACAGAACCTTAATTCCATAAAAATGGTATAAAGGAGAAGTCTCGTAAAGTAAAGTTTGCCGTGATATTTATAGAGTATTGAATTTATAGACCTTCAACACACTTCGAATCCGAAGAGTGTCTAAAACTTTGTTTGTTTTATTCTTTGTACCTAGAATTATTCGTTACTTTGTAGAAACCAATTATATACATTATGTGAAAATTATTAACTAAGATTCGCGTTAAAAAACTAACTTTAAACTTAATTGCCAATTTATATATAATTATTGTTTTTTCGTCATTTTCTAAATTCCAATGTGCATTGTGTTATAGAAATGGTGACGAATAATAGTATATAGTATGTATATATATATATATATATATATATATATATATATATATAGTATGGGAGCAAGTGACCTCTCACTCTCCCCGGACAGCATACGGGCTATCTGCCTAGCGGTGGAGGCTGAGTACATTAGTGCGCTAAAATAATAATGATTGGAATAATTTTGAATTTTTTTTTTCATTAAATTTATTTATCTTTTCAAAACATACATATATCATTGCCAGACATTTTTATAATTGCGTACTATGTGCAAGACGCTAATTTTAATTAAATTTTTTTTTCATAATGTTTTAGCACCTATGGCTTAAAGTTTAATACAATGTTATTTAAGTATAGACAATTCCAAAATTAATTTGCCAAATAATAATTCTACCACTAAACTATCAGCCAGACTGATTTACAACTGAAAAGTGATGCGGTATTATTTTTGTTGACAAAGAAATAGTTGCCAAATAGATTTCCGAGAAAGGGCCGAAAACCAATAAATTAATTTGTGTATTAATATAGTATTAAAACGCCTAGGGCGTCCCTTCCCGACTCTGCCGTTCACCTCTGCCACATAAATTTGCTTTGTCACTCTTTCCTCATTCATTCTTTCTACATGACCAAACCACCGAAGCATTCCTTTCTTAATCCCGGTCACAACATCATCTTGCAAACCACACTCTTCTCTTATCACACAATTTCTCACTATGTCATTCAGATTCAGCCCTAACATACTCCTTAATGACCGCATTTCTACAGCATTTATATTACTCTCGTGCTTCTTCTGCCACACCCAACTTTCACTACCATACATTAAAGTAGGGACTAACTAACACAGCATTATGAATTGCCATACGTGCCTAAATTCATTGTTATATAATTATTGTTAAATAACATGAAGAAATAACTTATCTCAAGTATCAAAATGAAAAAAGCTCTGGTCGTTACATGAAAATTTAAATGAGATGACGATTTTTTAATCCCTAATTATATCCCTATTAAATATATAATAATATTTTTAATCCATAATTATATAAAAACGCATATCTCTAATTATATAAGATGCTTCATTTTTATATTATAATATACACAGGGTATTTTGAAACGCTCCCGAAAACGAAGACAGACGACAGTACTAACTATATCTTTGATGATGGGTGAAATATAAAATCTATCCTAATGAAAAAAATCATCTTTTCATAACGTTTTATTAGCTTTATTCACGCTCCATCGTGTTAGTACAGCTATATAAAACGATAATTTCATTAAAAATCATGAAAATACTTAAACATTAAACCAGCAGTGGAATTACTGAATTACAATCAGCTGACTAGGGTCAATGTACGCGCGAACGCCGAATTCGCGCGGCCCGCAACAAGCGATGGTACCACAATACCTGATAATTTACAACACTTGTCTAAATACCTAACTTATCTACTTAACCTACTATTTTGCCACTGTGCTTGTCTCCACGTAGCCACTTTAATTCAATTCACAGGTTAAATAAACCAAATAACTGGTTCGATTCTCCGCTAATGAAAAAATATTTAAATGAAATGTTAACAAGGTTAGAGTCATGCGTTTTTATTCATCGTGTGGTATGTTTATCATTCTGATGTATTCAGTTATGTACCTATTCAGATCAGTTCAGTACTAAGTTATTTAAAAAATTAGGTATGAAACAGCTTACCGCTCTAAATCCTCCTTGGTCTTATGAGATGCGGCTCAAATTGTGCTCCATTCATTTCGAGGCAGATTTGGGCTCGGTGTTGCGTCTCCTCATGCAGGCGGGCATCATTGTGGGGTCTTCGACACAGTCCGCACGTAGTTTGTCGAAAACATCCACGATCCTTTGGCGCATTTCATCAGCACTATCACACTCACGATTAAAACCCTTTCTTTCACACACCCCACAGAAAGTCTAACGGGTCGGATCTGGTGAGCGAGGTGGCCAAGCGTGTGGTCCTAGTCTGCCAATCCAGCGATCATCAAATAATTCGGTAAGGCGCTCACGGACGAACCTCACGACATGTGGAGGTGCACCATCATGCTGGAACCATGTGCGGCGATATTCATTCAACGATAGGTCGTCTAAAATGTCAACCAACTGTTCATTTATAAAGTTTAGGTATCGCTGTTCGTTAAGTCGCTGTGGCAGAAACACTGGTCCCAGTATGCGATCCTTAAATGAACCTACCCATACGTTAACCGACCATCGGGTTTGGGGCCCGGTTTGTCGAACAGCGTGCGGGTTAACCTCTGAATACACGTGTGTATTTCTTCGGTTCCACTGGCCGTTTCTGGTAAATTTCGACTCGTCCGTCCAGATAACGTGCAATGAAACCAGGCACACGTTGTTGTTGGTCTTATAACCAACGGCAGAAAACTCGTCGGCGGTCGTGATCGCCGGGAACTAAAGCTTGCACTGTTCACTTTATATGGCCGTATTCGGTTACGCTTTAACACTTTGTGAACTGCAAAGTATGACACAATTGTTTCACCCCGACGTCTTAACAATTTAGCGATACTTCGTGTATCTGGGTTCGGATACCGGCGAACGACATCTAAAATGCGCTCCTCAGGTGAACAGTCACTTGACTTCCACCTCCTGCCGCTACCGGAGCAATGGGCTGATTTTCCAACACTCGCTGAAATGCTGCTGTTATAAGACGAGAGTCAGCTCGGTGTCGAGCGGTCGGGAATTTCTCTCGGTAAATTCGTAATGCGCGAAGCATTCCGCAAGCTTTTCAAGACACATTAACATGTTACCGTATTCACGGGCACTATAAACGTACGCGTTAGGCATTATTAAAACAAAAAGAAACACAAAACGTAACAACAAGAATAACACGTAATAACAAGTAGGTAATAACAATAAGAATTTAATAAACAAAACGATTGAACTACCGCTCGCGCACGCGTGTCCAAAGTCAACACGGAACTGTCTCAAAAACTAAAATTAATAATGAATCCCTTAAAACTGAAGCCTACTGCGTCCAAACGTCCTTGCGGTAAACATTTTGAACATACCACAGACCGTAAAATGTTATGACATTGCCAACTTTATTTTATAAGTTTCGTTTCCATTTGATCCCTACGGCTAGTCTTCATATGGAATTTAGAAGTTATAGTTGTAAATTTTAATACAATTAGACAATTAATTGTACTCTAACGAAGCAAGCAGTTCGTTACTACAAAAATGATGTTGAAATTAATAAACGTATTTACACAATTATAAACACTATTTCATCGTTATCTTTGATTTTGTACAAGAAAATAGAAATGAAATGGTATTGAATAATTTAATAGTTAAAATCAATTGCAATTATGATCGACAGTTAATTAATCTAAAACATAATTATTTTACTTTATTTTAATTGACTTTCCGTTTTTAATCCGTCCAATACATTGATTTGAAAAGAGGTACGTCAAAACTATTAAAAATTACTTTTTTTTTTAGGAGAGGAGGCAAACGAGCATGCGGCTCACCTGATGGTAAGCGACTACCGCCGCCCATGAACAACTGCAACACCAGGGGAACCAGAGGAATTGCAAATGCGTTGCCGGCCTTTTAAAAGGAGTAGGCTCTTTCTTGAAGGTCCCTAAGTCGTATCGGTGCGGAAAAATCGCTGGTGGTAAACTATTCCACAAGGAAGATGTGCGAGGAAAACATCTTCTAAATCGCACAGTGGTAGACCGCCAATCATCCAGATGGTGTGGATGGTATCGGAGTTCTGCCGCGATGTGCGTTCGTGAAATTGGCGGCTGGGATTAATCCGAACAATTCCTCAGACACTCCCGTGGTAAATGCGAAAGAAAATGCAAAGAGATGCAACATCTCTTCGCAGCGCCAATGAATCGAGCCGATCGGAAAGGACTCGGTCGTCGACGATTCGAGCCGCTCTGCGCTGGATGCGGTCAAGTGGAAGGAGCTGGCACTGGGAGCCCCAGCCCAGAGATGGAAACAGTATTCCATGTGAGGCCGAACCTGGGCCTTGTAAAGTTGCAGGCGTTGTGCCGGCATGAAATATTGTCCCGCTCTGCTGAGCACGCCAAGCTTTTAGAGGCCAATTTGGCCTTCTCTTCAAGTGACCGCAAAACTGCGTCACTCGATATGTCGACGCCGAGGATTCCGATACTGGCTGAGATAACAAGGAGTGCCTTGAAACTGAGAAGATACGACAAAGGGTTCTTTATTGGCGGTAAACGCGCAAACTTGTGTCTTCTGAGGATTAAACTGGACTAGATTTAGTCGCCCCAATCCGAGACTTTGTTCAGCAAAGACTCGACTTGAGATTCAAGTTTGTTCGGTACTCGGCGACTTTTTCCGAAAATATTGTCACGGCCGGTGTATAGAGCATCATCAGTGCTGTCATCCGCATAGCAATGAATGCTACCGGTTTGCAACATATCATTGATAAGCAGAAGAAACAGCGTTGGTGATAGCACGCAGCCTTGGGGAACACCAGCGTTAATAGGCTTGTAGTCGGAGCATGCACCGTCTACAACGACCTTGATGCTCGATCTGCAAGAAAGCTGGTGATCCAATTGCACAATTTCTCGGAAAGCCCATAGGAAGGGGCTTCGTAAGAAGCGCTTTGTAAACCCGATCAAAAGCCTTCGCAATGTCAAACTAACGGCCAATGCCTCGCCGGACTCTGCCTCCGCCCATCTATGAGTCAGGTAGACCAGAAGATCACCAGCTGATCGACCCGACGAAAACCGTATTGACGGTCACTAATCAGCTGGTGATCCTCAAGGTACCGCATGAGCTGGCAGTTTATAATGGATTCCATTATTTTGGAGAACAAGGGGTGATGGCGATAGGCCTATAGTTGGACAGGTCTGAGCAGTCGCCTTTTAGGGATCAGTTGGACAAAGCTGTCTTCCATGATTTCAGGACTACGCCTGGGAGTAGGAGTACCGGAAAAGACACGTTATAACCGGTGCCAACTCTGGAGCACACGTCCTCAGCACAATTGGGGATTCCGTCAGGCCCACTCGACTTGTGGATGTTCAGGAGAGGAGTGCTTTGCAGAACCGAGCGCTGTGAGAACCGCACATCCGGCATGGAGCACTCACACCGCGGGATGTTCGGCGGTGTGTTCCCGTCATCAAAGTCGAGTTGGACGCAAAAGGGAGCCTAAAGGTCGGCTTTCTCTTTTGCGGCGTGGGCCAGTGAGTCGTCCTCCTGTGCAGAGATGGTAGTGATGGCTTACAGAAATTCCTTGGACAGCCTTGGCGAGAGACGAGAATGCACTGGTTCCCGAAGGAAGGCGAACTAGTTTCTCGCCAATTCTGCCTATGTGCTCTGACTTTGCCTTGGCAATAACACTTTGAAGGACCTGGAGGCGAAGTTATACTTCTTTTAAGCATGCTGGTGTTTACATCCGAGCTGCCGAAGCCTCAGCCCAGGCCTGATAGCACTCCTGCTTACTGCGTAATGCAGTCTTACAGGAGCGACCAAACCAAGGCTGCGATCTGCCTCCGATGGGTACCACAGATGATGGAATAAATAGTTCCATTCCCTGTAGCACCACATCAGTGACAGAGTCAGCAACAGCGCTGGGATCATCCGGCGAGAAGTAAACCCATGGATAGGATGCAAAGAAAGACCGCTTTCCGTCCCAATCCGCCGACCTGTAATGCCAAACACGGCGGCAACCTGCAGAACGCAACCGCGAGGAGAGCGTGAGTGGCACCACACTCCGGATCAGACAATGGTCCGAAGAGCCAGAGGGCATCGACGGAAACCTGATATCCGTCCGGATGAGAGGTCAGCAGAAGGTCCAACAGGGAGGTGTATGATCCTTCACGTCTGGAATCCGCGTAGGCGAAGTAACCAGCTGTGTCAGACCATATGCCAAGGCAAAGTCATAAACAGATCTCCCGCAGTCATTAAAGTTAAACGTGAACCGAGCCATTCGGCGTGGTGGGCGTTAAAATCGCCAGGATCACGATCTCTGCGGATGGTTCGGTCTGTTTCGGCATTACCGCTATGGGACCTATAGAGGCACCCGTAGACGCGCGGATGGTTGTCGCTATCACGCGTTGCCAAAGGATGGACAGGTCAGAACCTTCAAGACTGCCGAGGCGTCGAGAACAGATGTCCTCTCTGACGTATACGCAAACTCAGCCCGAGGCACAAAGGAGTGTTCCAATTTGTACCCCGGTAGGAGAGATACAAGTATCAGCCGGAAGGACACCTGCGTCTCGGTCAGGAAGAGCAAGGCCGGCTTCGCCGTCTCGAGATAGTAGTGGACGGCGTTTAGGTTCGAGTGAAGTCCCCTGATGTTGCAGATATTCACGGATAGCGTGGCAGCCTTGGTCTTGTTGCTCAGTTTGCCCCGAGCAGTTATTGTATTGAGCGGAATTTTGTCCCCCAGAATACGCGGGGCAGCCTGAGCACCCACGCTCAGGAGTGAGTAGCATGGTCGTGGATGCTCAGCGAGGGATTCTCCAGGGTGCTGGTACCCTCCTGGGGTAGTCTAAGATTTAATTCCGCTACCATGTTGATGGGGAAATTGGGCCTCCGGTCACCTGCACTTACCAGACGAAACGCAAAACAGAGCTTCCACTTCACGCCGGTATTCTGTGAGGTCGTGGTACTAACCCGGCTCGAGCCGGTCCATACGTGCAACAGCAAAAGCTGCTACGTGGCTCTACTTGCAAGTTTTATTTTAATTGCCACCTCTAATTCTTATGTCGCTTGCAAACAAATCTTAGTAGGTAAATTTCAGTTGCAACATGGCAGCGTGCTAACACCAATTTGTCAAATTCTCCGAAAATCCATGTCAAATTCCCGAATTTAAGGACAAAACAACTTCAACAGGTTCCCCTCAATTTTATTTTAAGATTTAAGGAATTTTCAACTAATTTTATAAGATTTATTTTAAACTAAAATTTTTTCTTTTTACCGAATTTTTTTCACACTTTCCATATTTTTGTAACAGCATTTTGCTCCATGGAATATTTTAATTCCTTCCTTGTTGCCATTAAAAGTAACACAATATCTGCATTTATATGCATGCGGTTCTCTGCTTTAAAATTAAAAGAAAAAAGAAATGAAAGGCATTATATGATACACAAAATTTCCGAAATAAATCTTAAATGTGGTGCAATGAAGATATTTAAAAAAAGAGTCATTCAATATTTATAAGCAACCTAACTAAAATGTTAAGATAAGTATATCGATTTTAAAACCCCGCATTATCCCCGCATAATATCAATCCCCATTCTTTAAATTCCCCGCAATTTGGGGAATTCCCCATATATTAGCAACTGACACGAGGTAACACACAGTAGGCCGGGCAGCGGCAGCGCGTGGTACGAAGGGGCGCGACGGGGAATGCTCGCCAATATTACTGTGCGCGCACACTATTGGTTCCTCATTCTTCCGCTTTGAAAATTCGATGTTTCCCAAAATACAGTCGCACACACAGCTTTCTTTGCACGACGCGCGACGATAGTTTTAAAGGAAGGAAAGAAAATTATTTATATCTATTGTTATGACTGAACTAGTGAACGAAAATTTAAATAGAAGGTGAATGGGGAAAATTGTGCAGTAAAGTTAAAAGTATTGAGGAAGAATACCGAAAATTACCATGTGGTCTACCTGATGACGGAAACATTTATCATTCGCATTGATGATGATGATTCTGATGCCGGAGCTCAACCGAAGATGAAAGTGATGATGAAGTAACATCCAGTAACACCAACACACCATCGACATCTGGCTTCCATGTTCCATGTTCAACGGTATTATGCACGGCGTGTCACCCTTAGCTTAAGTTTCTTGTTACAAACTACTTTATATTTTACAATAGAAATAAAAATAATGCTCAAGTAAACATTATCCATTTTAATTCCAACCTCTTCCAAAGTTCTAAGTAGCTAGTAAAGTACCTATTATGATTCTACAATAAAACCATTAATTACTATTATAATATTATAAAACAAGAGCCTAGTACCATGTAGTACTTTAGAACGCGAAAGTACCCATGCACAGACACACCCTCCACTGTCGCTCAGCGTTATTTTACGTGACGGGACCTGTACCGAGCTAGATAAAAGTTTGGCTTCGACGCGGATATTGACCCTAGTCAGCTAATTTTATGATTTATTTATTTTAAATTTTACTGCTGGTTTAATGTTTAAGTATTTTCATGATTTTTAATGAAATTATCGTTTTATTTAGCTGTACTAACACGATGGAGCGTGAATAAAGCTAATAAAACGTTGTGAAAAGATGATTTTTTTCATCAGGATCGATTTTATATTTCACCCATCATCAAAAATATAGTTAGTACTGTCGTCTGTCTTCGTTTTCGGAGCGTTTCAAAAATACCTGTATATAATAATAAAAACTGAAGCATCTCGATAATTATCATCATCATCATTATCACTGCTCTCATTTTCATAATCATTGTCATCATCATCTTTTGAAGTGTTGTCACGTCAAGTTATTCTGTTAATCTGTAATGAAATGGAAAATGTTATAATCTTAAGGTAAATAAATTTATTTGCATTTTTTTAAAATTTATAGCTTTAATAATAACGTCAGCAACTGACGATGGCAATTGCTCTCCAACGAACCAGAAAAAAATCATAATTATCATCGCTTATAGTCCAACCGGAAGCTTGAGGTGATAAAGATGTTTTAAATGAGCATTTCTCCAAAACTTTGTGACGTAACGAACTTGTAGTAAGTGATGGTACAATTCAGCTTTACAGGATGGTCGGCTTGATGAGTCAAAATTACGGAATATTTTTTTCAAAATTATCATGGGAGTTTTTAGACCGGTAAGTATTGGAAAACAGATAAAATCGAACGTCATTTATGTTTGAAGAATCCCGAACTCCGTTCCTATTTCTTTGTCAACAAAAATAATACCGCATCACTTTTCAGTTTTAACGGTAACATTATTATTTGGCAAATTAATTTTGGAATTGTCTACACTTAAATAACATTGTATTATACTTTCAGCCATACTAAAACATTATGAAAAAAAATTAAATTAAAATTAGCGTCTGACACATGCTACGCAATTATAAAAATGTCTGGCAATAATATATTTATGTTATTTGAATCATTATTATTTTAGCTCTACAGGTACGATGCGCACTAATTTAATCAACCTCCACCGCCAGCAAGATAGCCCGTATGCTGGCCGGGAGAGTGAGAGAGAAGGTATATCTAAAAACTATCCTACTCGAAATGCTCCCTCGAAAACGTTGCTATGTCTTAGACCAGAATAAATGAATTTGTTCATTCATTCATTCTCGCTTGGCAGGTGAGTTGGCAAAAATAGTTCCTGAATAGAATAGAATAGAATAGAATAGACTTGATTCTTAGTTGCAATTAGGAAGACGATTAGTAATCTAAAGAGAAAGTAAATTGTAATTGTAAGATTAGTAATCTAAGAGCCTACTATTTTTTAAAAGGCCGGCAATGCATCAACAATTCCCCTGGTGTTGCATTTGTGCATGGGCGGCGGTAGTTACTTACCATCAGGAGAGCCGCATGATCGTTTGCCCCCTCTTATACATAAAAAAATCAAACTAGGAAAAGAATTAAACATATTAAAATCAAATAATTATGACATGAAAAGAATTGATTGCTTGAATAATATAATAAATTTTATAAAGTACGATACTATACATTTATAAAATTAAGCGAGAAAACGATATATATTACACTTTTCACTACATACTATTAGTGCTGGGAGTGATACAATATAATATGTTAAAAACGTCTCAGGGCTGCGAAATTTGTATAAGCTTTAAAATATTCCTTTGTTTCACTAAAGTCAAGAAAACTTACAGTCTTTTTAGTCCCCATGCTGGGCACAGGCTCTCATTTCTGAGAGGATTATAGATTGTGTCCTCCAGACCGAATTTCGATCACGGCGGCCAGTCTGAATTGAGACTAGCCACTTGCACAGGACAGGATTATAGTGCACGGGTGAATGAGTAAGCACAGGTGCACTCTCAAATTCCTCACTCATATAGTCCGATGGGACGGTAATCCAACACGACCGGAAAGAGATCAAGTGCAGGGCCAACGGCTTAACGTGCTTTCCGAGGCACGGAGGTCTAACACCGCCAATTTCCTAACTTCGGGCTGCTACTGAGAATTTCTTGTTATAAAAACCCAATAACTGATTTTAGCCTGACCCGGGATTCGAACTCTGGATCTAATGATCAGCAACCGTGTGTACGACCGCTAGGCAGTCAGGGTTATAGAGCAATAAGTCCGACACGCTGCTCCAATACATGTTGGTGGAATTTAATTTGTTCTCGGAATATTTTATTTCTTAGAAATCCAGGTTTCCTGATGATGTTTTCTTTCACCACCGAGAACGTGACAATCAGAACTTATAATTCCAATTGCCAATTTCATTGATGCCGGCAGGGATTGAACCCTGGTTGTTTTCGTACTGCATTGATGTTTATCTCTGCTTAGCCTAATGTTTTACCGGGAGAGAATGCCTTATGGCATTAAGTCCGCTATATTTATTATTTCTATGCATAAGTTTAAGTAAATTGTTGTCGCTTTAATAACAAATAATAACATCGGTGTGCAAGAGTGGGAAGAGCGATAGCCACAAGAAGAGGAAGGGGGGACACGAACGATCTTCAATTACATATAAATCAATCATAGATCATTAAATCATATCATATATCAGATGTTACTTCCTTTATTGTTAAAATATTTCTTCTTCAATATAAAGTAAATATATAATATCAACGTGTGTTATTCATTAGTTACAAAAACACTTTTGAGAATAGTGAACGCAATTAAAACACGCAAAATAATATACATAAATATATATTTACATCGAGCGCTTAGCCTTTGAGCTACCGCGGCTCTCTCAGCTTTTTTCATTATATACAGCAAATTATAAGCCCAATCTGTAACTTAATATCAATAATCATGGTCGTCATCTTTCAGAGGACGTCTTTGTGAAATTTCTTTCACCAGCGGTATAATTTCCGGTATGATTATGATATTCTTACACCGGCACTACGCGCGCTTTAATATACTGCTTCATCTAAGTTCTTTAATTATGTACCCTTTCATGATATAAAATAAACTAAAGCTTCAGCCTTCAATTATAGTCTCTTTTCACTACTGGGTACAAGCCTTCTTTTATTTCCAAGAGGTTTTTTGAAAAGTTATTAAATAAGCAAAGTTAAAAAAAAAACAGTAATAACTGAATTGAATTTTGCTTGCCACCTGTGTTCAGACGAATGTGTTTAACTACTTTTCATTATATGGCGTAAAATTGATTTCATACGTAATACATTTTATTTTACCGTGAAGTGGCGTGACGGTGTAAGAATATCTACTACTCCATATTATCATACCGTGTGTATCATAAGAGGCGACAGAGGGAAACTAATCAGGAGATGGGCAGCAGAGTGTTCCTAATAACGACTTAAAATAAAAAACTGCAGTTGTCAACCCAATTGCAAAGCGTGGCAACTATGACAAATATCTCCTTTATGAAGCAATTTATGGGGGAGGCTTATTTTCAGCAGTGGACTTTAATAAGCTATAACGGTATAGGTAAATTTTATTATTTTTTTGCTCACTTCACGAAAAGATGCCAACCCTGCAGAGTTACATTGTAACGCTTCGTTGCGTCTTCTACTACGAGAGACGAATGCTTTGCTCTTCTGAAATTATTTAAATTTATGAATGTGCATATCGTCGCATATTGCGCGCCACGTAGCTGCAAGTGCAACGTCACAATACGTTCAGCAGTTGGGTAAATGTATCTCAACCCTGTAGAGAACAACACCGAATTAATAAAGCAACAGTAGCCTAATGGCAGGACGCGGACCGCGCACTCAAAGGTTGTGGTTTTGAATCCGCCATTCGATTACTTTCCTTTTTTTATGTAATAAGGTTGACAAACGAGCACACAGTCCATCTGATGGTAAGTGGATGTTGTGACCCATAGACATCTACATCTATCCTCGAATCGAATTTGAATTAAGAATAAAAATGCAGATGCGCTGTTACCCCTGAGGCCTTAGATGGAATGCCTCTTTTCCACAAAAAAGGGTCTCGGTTCTCTACATTCACAATACGGAACACACCAGAATTAAGCTGCTATTTTACGCTGTTAAACTGAAAGAGCTTGGTCGAGCCGACCCCATTCGTACTACCATACATAGCTGTTTATATAATCAATATATAGCTGCAGCGTGGCTCTAGCATATTACTCTTCGTTTCTCTTACATTTTAACTATTTCTGCTGTCAAGCAGCAGCGCGTGTACTGCCTGTATTCCGGTTTGAATGGTAGAGTCCCTGGATGGTTTAGATTTACAATTGGACCCGGCGTTGTCAAGAATCAGAAATCACTCGTGTGAAGCCGGAGCGGATCGCTAGTTTAATATAAAAAATATAACCACTAAGTGAAGCCCCCCCCCTCTACACAGTTCAGCTGCACATTGCATTGCGTAGTGAGTAGCTTATTGCAATAGATATAATAAAGAAAATTATAACTTTTTTTAATGGTTATAAATTTCTACTATATCTATATTTACCGTTATACGTGGTAGAGCCACGCTGCAGCGTTATTATGGTTGTAGCAAGAATGGGTCGGCATGACCGGGGAAAGACCAAACTCGCACAGAATATAAGGGTGACAAACGATATTTCTGATTATTGAATTAGTCTTAGTTTTTCATGAAATAGTTTAGGTAGGGATATCATGAACACCACATGATCTGTCTGATTGTACAATCTATTGTCGACAATGACAGCAAATTTTTAGAAGAATCGAGAAAGCTAGCACCTTTTATCTTTTTACGACTAATTCTATGATCCATTTTGTTTCTGCTGCTTTAAGATATTGCGTCCATGTAAACAGTTTCCACTCACATGTGTTCTGAATCGCTGAGCGTTTGCTTATCTAACGTTTCACTAAACTTGTACTAACAACGAGCATTTTTTTATATTAGAGGGGGCAAACAACATACGGCTCACCTGATGGTAAGTGACTACCGCCGCCCATGAACAACTGCAACACCAGGGGAATTGCAGATGCGTTGCCGGCCTTTTTAAAAAGAGTAGGCTCGGAAAATTGCTGGTAGTATTCCATTCCACAAGGAAGTTGTGCAGGAAGAACTTCTTCTAAATCGCACAGTAGTGGACCGCCAATCATCCAGATGGTACTGATGGTATTTCGAGTTGTGTCGCGATGTGCGATGGTGAAATTGAGCGGCTGGAATTAGTCCGAACATTTCTTCTGAGCACTCCCCATGGTAGATACGGTAGAATACGCAAAGAGATGCAACATCTCTTTGCAGCGCCAGTGTGTCAAGCCGGTCAGAAAGAGATCGGTCGCCGACGATTCGAACAGCTCTGCGTTGGATGCGATCAAATGGAAGGAGACAGCACTGGGGAGCCTCGGCCCAGAAATTGGAACAACCCTCCACCTTCCCATGGCCCCACCAACCTCACGGTTATACGGGCCGAATCTCGAGAGATGCACGCGGTACTTTGTCTGGGCTCTTTCCCGCGTGCACTTTCTTGACTCTCTACAAGTTATTTAATCTGTTCCTTGTCTCGAGTTTCCATTCTCCCTTTCTGGGCTGGACGAACACTACACGGCGTCGGTTCCGGGCAGGTCTACTTTCGCATCTAGCCTTTCCAATGGCGTTCTCCACGCATGCCATCCATGCGCAAACTCCCGCAGCCGGCCAAAGTTCACCTCACCGTCCACGAGTTCCGGGTAGTACACCGGGCCTTCCCTTTCGCGTACCATTCCATCCATCATCTTACATCGCAGGTCGTCATACAGCTCACACTCCCACAGGACATGGTGCTTATCCTCGTACGCCGCACCGCACTCGCACATACCTTATTCAGTCAATTTCATTTCAGACAGTCTCTTTATAAAACATCCATGCCCACTGAAGATCTGTGAGACTTGGTAGTCCGGCACGACCCAATTTGCATTGAGTCGCACCGCCACATCCGGGAAAAAGCGGAACAATTCCCTGCCATTCGTCTCATTCGTCCACCGTTCCTGCCATGCATTCACAACTTCAGCCCAAATTTCGCGCTTGCACCTGGTCAACTCCCCATTATCTGCATTTCTACGTACCTGGCAAGTCCTACTAACACGTTTGACCTCCAGGTCGGCCGGAAGGATGCCAGCCAACACCGAAAGTGCCGCAGTACTTGTCGTCCCGTAGCCCTTAGTCAACAACACGAGTGAGGGTATCTGCGATCTAAGCAGTGCCGTGCGCACTGTATAATTCCCCATACGGTAAACCCAAACGGACACAGCATAGGTCACTATTGGAACATATGTTCCCTTATACAGAACACGAAGTGCCGGGTAGCGCACGCCCCAAGAAGTCGCCGACACCCGCGACATCTTCCCAAAGCATCTCCCAGCCCTTTCTCCCATATATTTGGCGTGCTGAATGAAAAATAGACTCGTGTCTAACGTGACCCCAATACCTTAGTCAACATTTCGCTTTTATCGACTCCGTCACCTTACTGATAACAGGTGGTTGCTGGAACCTCCTTTAATAGTCATAGTACATGACTTCGCGGAGGAGAAGTATAGCCGGTTCCTCTCCCCACGACGATACCAGCTCCAGTGCAGATTTGGCCGCTCTCTATTTCAGCTCTAGAGTTCGCCTCTATCAGAGTCCGTATTTTCGTACCTAGAATATTATACTGTATATTATACTTACGCTGCGACTCGCGCGCAGTACTAAGCACGTCTTGCAGCGCCGTTACTGTAGACCGACCTGGCGAAAATCCGTGCTTGTAATCCGATAAACCCTCATCAAGCTTGGGGCACATCGTAAAGAACGCGCACCAACAGTTTCAGGGGAGCGGCAACTGGCCCAAATAGCGCGAGGAGCCGCCAAGGCGCACCCGCCCGTGGTATTCTGTGTCCTTAGACAGATCGTCGTCCAGACACAGCGCCCCGAGCAAATCTCGCATGGCTCTCTCACACTCCCCAGTGCCCTTCCGCAAACTTTACCGCATTTATTACGTTACTTTGAGGACGGTACCTCCCACTCGCCACTTGGTGGCGCCCCCAAGGTTCGGCGTTACCCGTATCGGCTATTTTTCGAAAGTGGGCCAGCTCCGTGTCCCCATCATCTGTCGGTATCCCTCTCATACTATGGAATCGTTCCATAGCTATTTCCTCAGACCTGCCTCCTTTTTCTGGTCTTCTGCCACGCCCTTCACGCATTACACACTTTCTTCCTCATCTTATCAAGTTTGGCGTCCACCATTCACAGCCACCATACTTGCAAAATTTAATACCAGGGCTTCTAAGTACAGTATGGATAAATACTAGGATCGAAACCAGGTTTAAAAATACTTGAAAATATTTGTTAGTGTCAATATATATATGAATGACTAATTCGAGTCGGGCAACAATTTAGACTAGGTAAACGTTTTTAAATTTTTGGTTAACGAAATTAAATCTTTCCTTCCTACTTTTAGGCTTAAATTCAATATACACGCAAAATAACTATTTAAAAATTAGGTCACGTTCAGTAGGTTACGTAATCAGTTCACAATAACAACTGAATTTACAAAATATCGAAACAAAACTTTTACTTCCTCGAATATAAACATAATTCTTATTACTTACACGACGTGTCCAGCCGCGGTGTCATATTTTGAAAATACTTGCATAGAAATTAGACCCGTTTTCCATGTTAGCCTACTATGAATAAGGGCAAAGTCGTATAAATAAAAACACTTTGCAGTTCAAAGTATTTTTATTCACAAATACGATTGAATTTCTTATTCCTATCAAGATATGGATCATTTTCCCATGCAAGTATTTTCATGTGTGTGCTCAAGTTCTTCGAGCATCTGACTTACAACACATACTTTACTTTCATACTTGCAAGTATTTTTGCTCGTGAAAGGGCGCCGTACTTTGAAGTGAAGACCTGTTAGCGTAAATACGTCTCATTGCGATTGTCCAGCCGTGGTGTCAAAATTTGAAAATACTTGCATAGGAATTTGACCCGTTTTCCATGTTATCCTACTATGAAGAAGGAGCAAAGTCGTATAAATAAAAATTAATTCTAAATACGATTGAGTTTCTTATTGCTATTGAGATATGGATCATTTTCTATGCAAGTATTTGAACAACATATACATTCATACTTGCAAGTATTTTTGCTCGTACCAGGCACCATACTTTGAAGTGAATACCTGGTTTTAAAACCTGGTAGCGTAAATACGTCTCATCTTTATCTCCGTGAACTGCGCAGAGTCAGTCAGCCGGCTGTTGAACTTCCAAATTACCCATTCTTACATGAATTGTACCGCGAAAATAGCGCCAGTCAACCCCAACCACTGAAAACGGGCAGGCACCTCCATTGGCCCCGCCAGCTCCGCATGGCGTTCCTCTCAATTCTGAAAACAACGAGGCGATGGTCGCTCATGCTGGCGCAGTCCAGTACTCGCTACCCTGATACAACGACACCTCTAGTCGCGAGGGTTAAGTCGATGTTTGACTCACCCATGGCCCTAGCGAACGTGGGTGGTTGTCCCTCCACGTTGGCCAGGGTGAGCCCCGCGACATGATGAAGTCCTCAATCATCCTTCTGTGATGCTCTGCCATGTCCTCTTCCTACTGTTTGTTCCCTGTCGCTGTACCAGAGTGGCGAGTGCGCGTTGCTATCAACTCCGATGACAACACGCTTGCCTTTTAACTGGTCAAGTACGGTCTCTAGATGTTGCAGGTGAATGTCTATTGGATCACTGTACTTGAAGTACGCAGTAGAGACCGTACTTCTGCATGGCAAACCACGCAGTGGGAATTGCTAAAGTGGGGCAGGCAAGCTACACCAATCACGAGGATTGAGATCCACGTCGAACTGAATAATATTTTTAACTTAGGCCCACTGCTTCTGGACAAGGACAAGGTCCAGGCCCATACTACGTGCCAGTGTAGGCAGCTCCTTTATAGCCACCTCACTCCGCCCCAGGTTAAGCTGCCCAATAACCAGATAAACACCCCACCCATACTGCGTGGTGTTTATGGCCTCTCTTCTGCGTACACCCTGGCCGGGCAGGTCTTCGCCATCGTGGCATGACTCTTAGCGCCCGGCTTGCCAAACCTGCGACAGGTTGCACAGAACCTCTCAGGGGACTTGCACTCCTCTCTGTTTTGCCCCTTTTCTCCACATTTGCCGCACGTTGCTTCCTTGGCTCTACAATATTTGGCTGGGTGCCCGTACTGCTGGCATTTTTGCCATCAGGTGACGTCTATAAAGTCGCACGGTTTGACCACATCCCACCTATGTACAGTCTGTTCCTCGCCGTCAGCTGTCTCTAAGTGCAGAGGTGCACTGTAGCACCACTGTAGTTCGCCTGCTGCCCTTCCATGACTTCTTAAAGGCAACTTTGCACTGTATAGTTAGCTCTTCTAGCGTCCACTTTTCATCCTCACCGAAGTTGTGGTCGTGAAGGGCAGGCAAGATTTCTTCCGTCTTAACATCATCTTCAAAGCCACGCAGCGCAACTAGTGGCTGGCGCTGTCGTGACTCTGCTATTCTCAATGTAGGAGGAGCCGCAGTCCTTAATTTGAGTGCCGCCTCCTGGGACTTTATTTTTTAACTCTGCCTTTGTATTGTCCGCTGTTTTTAGATGTGCCTGCTCGCCAGCTGGGTAGAAGGCCAGGACTGGGCCAGACTTCTCAGGTATAGGCACCGACGTTACCCCTTCGGCATCCTCAGTACGGATGCAAAGCTTTTACTTGCTGTGGGGCGTGGTCCCCGTCACCCGCAGGTGCGCGCGTGGCCTCCCGATGCGCCAGCTTTGCCTCCGTATAAGCCTTGTCTCTTTCTGCCTTACATAGGGCTAGCTCTGCCTCCATCGCGTGTACATTCATGGCTACCACCATCGCACAAGGTCGTGCCCAGTAACCGAGATCTTGTTTTGCTCCGCCTTATTTAGTTTCGAACCCGGACCAGAAACTATGCTCATAATGGTGCTGACTGCCCTCCTAATGTGTTCAATTATTTCTAATCTTGACGTCAAAGCCGTATCAAAGAAGAGTCTCCTGCTGGGTCACTCCCAAGTCCTCCTTGCAGATTCGGAATCCGTATCAAGAATCCTGCCTACCTTGCCTACCTTGTTCTTTTCCATTCGTTGTCGCTGAGCCATAAGCAGCGGGTCGTCCGGAGATGACAGTGGCCTCTACTCGCCAGTAAGTTCCGGGGGCGCCGCCGTAGGTCACTCCTGCGAGGGCCCCGGAGGACTTCGCACCAGCGACCTCCGAGGCGCGAACAGGCTCACGATCGGCCATAATGGTAAGAAGGCCACAAACACAAAGTTTATTATCCCTTTATACACAGATGTCAAATTCACAAAATTAAAATTATTTTTTTTTTAAAAAGTTTTCAAAAATTTACCAACTTTCGAAATTCAGCCGCCGGAGGGGCATTTCACAAACATGTAATCAAAAGCAAAAACGAAACGCAATCGGCTGTCAACTTCAATGTCAATGTCACACAATGACAGCTGCCAACGTCACTGTCAGTGTCAAATAAAATGGCAGCTGTCAGTGACAGAACGACGCCCACGTGCTAACACTTACTAATACTAATACACTAAGTTCAATAATTTATAAACAATAAGGTTCAAAAATAAAAGTACTTAAAACAAATAATCCATATAAAAACAAGAACACACAAAAATCAAAGTACTTAACCTCTATTTGATTACCACGCGGTAACCGCGTGGTTCTAACCTAACAACACGTGCTTATATCTAATAAAATTGTTTAAAATCCAGAGATGGGAACAGTATTCCATGGGCGGCCAAACCAGCGCCTTGTAAAGTTGCAAGCGGTGGGCCGGCATAAAATACTGGCCCGCTCTGCTGAGCACGCCAAGCTTTTTAGAGGCCAATTTGGCCTTCTCTTCCAAGTAACCACGAAACTGCACGTCATCCGATATGTCGATGCCTAGGATTTCGATACTGGCTGAGGCAACAAGGGGAGTGCCTTGAAACCGAGGAGATACGACAAAGGGGTTGTTTTTGGCGGTAAACGCGCAATCTTGTGTCTTCTGAGGATTCAACTGGACTAGATTTAGTCGCCCTCAATCCGAGACTTTCTTCAACAAAGTCTCACTAATTTGTTCCGGTACTCGGCGACGTTTTCCCGAGAAATATTTGCACGGCCGGTGTATAGAGCATCACCAGTGCTGTCATCCGCATAGCAATGAAGGTTATCGGTTTGCAACATATCATTGATATGCAGAAGAAACAGCGTTAGTGATAGCACGCAGCCTCGTGGAACACCAGCGTTAATAGGCTTGTAAATGGACCGTCTACTACGACCTTAATGCTCCGATCAGCCAGAAAACTGGTGATCCAATTGCACAATTTCTCGGGAAGCACATAGGAAGGAAGCTTCGAAAGAAGCGCTTTGTGCCAAACCCGATCGAAGGCCTTCGCTATGTTCCAACTAACCACCGAAGCCTCCCCCTTGGACTCAATCGCCTGCGCCCATCTTTGTGTTAGGTGAACAAGAAGATCACCAGCTGAGCGACCCCGACGGTAAGCGTACTAGCGGTCACTAATTGGCAGTTAATAATGGACTCCATTATTTTCGAGGACAAGGAGGTGATGGCGATAGGCCTGTAGTTGGACGGATCAGAGCGATTACCTTTTTTAGTGATCGGGTGCACGAAAGCCGTATTCCATGAATTCGGGACAACGCCTAGGGAATAGGAGTACCGAAAAAGACTCGTTAGAACCGGTGCCAACTCAGGAGCGCACGTCCTTAGCACAATTGGCGGGATTCCGTCAAGCCCACTCGACTTGTGGATGTCCAGGGAGAGGAGTGCTTTACGTGCTGAGCACTGTGTGAATCGCACATCAGGCATAGAGCACTCACACTGCGGGATGGTCGGCGGTATGGTCCCCCCGTCATCGAGAGTCGAGTTTTTAATATCTTCAGCTGAGTTTTCTTGCTCGAAGAAACTATACGAGTAACTATACGCATTGGGAAGCGCGGTGGACATTTCGTTGCCCTAAACCCTGAGACCTCTGCCCAGCAGTGGGACGTATATAGGCTGTTTGCTTTACTTTTAGTAAGAAGCACCCCACACACACACTAGATGCAGTCACCTGGTAAGTCATGCAGGAAGTCGATGGATGCAGGACCGCGCTTTGTGGCATTCCTTGGGGGAGGCCTATGTTCAGCAGTGGACTTGTGAAAGGCTGTAATGATGGTGAATGATGAGTAAGAAGCAGTTGCCACGCTTGGCAGGCGGGTTCGTAACCGCATTTTTTTATTATTTTGAGTTGTTGTCAGAAAGATTTTGCTGCCCATCTTCTGTTTTAGTTTCTCCCTTCTTATAAAATCCACGGGACGATATGGGGTAGAGGATATTCTTACACCACCACTATAAATTTCATTGCAATACAAATCAATATTTAATTTCTACCTTATGCCAGTGGTCAGTTTTGACGAGTAATTTGGTATTGCAATCGTCAAATAGTTTGGAAAATCCAAAAGATGAAAAATAAATTGTATTTCTGACTTTTAAAATATATTATTTACGTGTATTAAATTTAGCGCTCTATTATTTTAACATTATTATTTTTTTACAAACGTACCATAAAAAATAATGTTACATTTGTAAAAGGCTGCTACTTCTCATTACACAATAGCCACATTAATTTTGTACAAAATCCCAGGACAATTGAATCCAATTACTTAAGGTAGGTGGTAAGGTTTCTTTTGTCCCTAGAAAGCCACCTTTTTACTTATTTCTGCCACTAAACAGCAGGTAGTACACTGCTGCGTTTCGGTCTGAAGGGTTAAGAGATCCAATATAAGTACAGACTGTAAGGCATTCCATCTTAGTCCTCAGGGGTGGCAACGCATCTGTATCCATCTTTATATGAAATTGTTTGCAGGCGTCTATATGCTGCAATAACTGACTGAAGCTCGTTTGTAACTACAATAAAATATAAATTAACTGTAACTAAATAAATATATTTAATGTACAAATATACCATACATGGTACATTTGTCTTTTTTCTCTCAAATGCTAAAAAATATATGACAGTGCCTTTAAATTGTAATAGCAATAAAACTTATAAAATTTTAAAATCGTTTTATTAATAAACTACGCATACTGGGCTATTGATATGAAATAGGAAACCAGTTGATGTTATTCTAAAACTAATAAAATAAACCCGGTCGCGATACGTCAATTTTTACGGGAGTTATCTTGACCACACACAAAATGAACATCCGGGCGTCTACGTAAAATTTTATTCAAACCCTTTTTTTCTACCGACTTCAACAGGAGGAGGTATTCAATTCGACTGTATGTTTTTTTTAATGTGTGTTACCTCATAACTTTTTACTGGGTGAACCGGTTTCGACAATTCTTTTTTTGTTTGAAAGCCGATGCCTCACATGTAGTCCCATATAAATTTGATCAGGGTCTGACCAATAGTTTTTGATTTATTCTTAATAATTTACATTGAAGTCGGTTGTACAAAATTTTTAATTTTAAATTATTTCAAAGTAGCAATTAAAAATGTTTTTTATAAAATATAAGATGGATTATTTAGTGTTTTCTTCATATACGGCTACTCATATTGTCGTATAAGTGCAATATGGTTATGATAGAGGCATTTTAAAAACACCAAATTGCTTGACCTTGACGTGTCGAGAGTAAAACACACCTTTATCGCTTCGCGTTAGGCCCGGTTTCCACCAAAGCAGAGAAGAGAGGAGACGAGAGGAGATGTGCTGCAAAGCTGGCAGGTTATTTCCACCAGAGCGGAGAGGAGAAGTATAGCGGATAGGAGATGTGGGCTTTGTGTAGCAGAGATATGAGCTGTGAGAGATCGAAACGAGTCAAGTTCTGTCTACGAAAGGAAGACGTCATGTCGTTACAAAAGTTTGAAAAGGTTGAAGAAACAAAATTAATTCTTCTATATTTAAATTATCGACGGCAACATAGATGCGCGAGCGCGTGTGCGCCCAGCCGCCCGACTAGACATTTCTCCGCTCTGCCGCGCTGCTTGCTCGCTCGCCGAACAAAATTTTATAGAAAAATGAGACATCTCTCCTCTCCACTTGATCCATTTCTACCGAAGCTAAGCGGAGAAGAGATGTGGAAATAACGAAATCGGATTGGTTTATTCAAACACATCTCCTCTCGTCTCCTCTCCTCTCTGCTTTGGTGGAAACCTGGCCTTATGAGGCGTACAATAGACAAAGTGACAACTGGAAAGTTGCCTAATAGTTACATAAAAAATAGGGGTGACTTTACAACAAAAATACTGTTACTATTGACGGCTCGTGGCGCAGTGGCTTAGCAATTTATTGCGGCGCTGAGGGTCGCGGACTTGAATCCCGCACGGAACAAATATTTGTATGGCCTACAAAGAATTGTTCTGATTCTGGATATTTGTCCTTAAAAAATTAATGTATGTAAGCTGCCTCATTGAAACAGAAGTAAATGCTAGTGTAAGGGTAACGTTTTTTAATAGAAAAAAAAAAATAGTTTGTGTATATTTTAACTACTAGCACTTTCTTCGTTGTAACATCAAAGCTTCTAAAGTTCAAATTATGTTTACAAAATACCTTTATTAGTTTAATCGAGACAGTTTCTAAATTGTCCACATTGAAGTCAGCCTAGATAAAGGATCAAAGCGTTGGAACTTTATCTCAATCTAGCGTCACGTCGCGTAAGCATAGTAACGTAAAAGCGGATACTGTGTTTGGAGTCAATACCACGAACGTGATACGTTTACCTAATGTAAAAGGTTTGGAAATGGGCGAATCCGTTTGATAGAATGTTTTAGGGTTGGAAGTATAGATTCGTAACGTCATACGTGACACTGCTGGGCAGCCTTTTCTCATTTCTGAGAGGGTTATGGGGCAGTTGCTTAGGTACATGTTGCCGGACTTCACATGTTTTTTTTTTAATGAATAAGGGCGATAATCGAACACATAGTCTACCTGATGGTAAGTGGATACTGTGGCCCATAGACATCTACATTTATCCTTGAATAAGAATCAAAATGCAGATTCGTTGTCACCTTTGAGGACTAAGATGGAATGCGTCATATTCAGTAAAAAGGGTCTTCAGTTCTCTGCATTCACCGTACGAAACACATCAGCATTAATATTGATAATAAGGTATTCTGTGAGATCGTGGTTCTTCCCCGGTCGAGTCGACCCATTCGTGCTACAACCATCATATAGCTGCAGCATGGCTCTACCACGTACAAACCTACATCTTGATATATTTTATTTTACTCTACACGTACATGTCCTCGAAATATTCTTAGACATAAATCTCCCTACATTTTTTCTTTTATCATGGAGTATGTAATAAATTGAAAGTTGCAATTAAAATTTTCATCGTTGCCACCTGGGATTGAACCCGGGTTAGTAAAATTTAAGGCGAGTGTTTAGCGTTTAGTGTTGAGCGTTTAGCTACTATTGCTTTAGAAGTGGAGCCTGTATTACTTAATTTTTCCAAGACTCACACACGCACACGCACAACGACACACATATAAAAGTCTTTTTACAATGTTTTTCTTTATTACCGAGTATGTGGTAAATTGACACTTAAAATCGCAAATAAAATTTTCTTTGGTCCCAACGGAAATTGAACCCTGATTTGAACCTACTCTAAAGTTTTTGGTAAGCGTTTGGATGACATACTTTGAGTATATTTAAGTAAGCTTATGAATTTGTTACTGTAAAAGCTCGAACTACAGAAATATAACAGTTGAGGCTATTAGGACATATTTGATATTACGCCAACCTTGTCAGAAGAAACAGAAGGTTTTGAAAAAAGGTATTATCATCAAGACAATACTTCACAATGAAATAAACTCACGTTGCTTGGTAGATCTAATAGATCTACTAATTACCCCAGATGGAAATTTTAAATTCATTTTATTGTACCAAGACCATCTCACCAAATTTGTGATCCTCCGTGCACTTCAGACTAAACGCGCAGCAGAATTTGCACACCATCTCTTAGATATTTTCACCACTTTTGTAGCGCCGAACATTATTTCGATAATGGCTGTGAGTTCTCTAACCAAGTCATCGAAAGATGTGAAAATCGTACATGGAAAGCCAAGACATAGCTAGAGTCAGCGATCAGTAGAGCGCGCTAATCAAGACATAGAAAATATGCTTAGCACGTGAATGGAAACTAACCAGATATTGTAATGATGAGAGCTTAAAATTCATCCATGTTATTAAAAATAGAGCATATCATGAGGGAATCAAGTGTTCCCCCTACGAAGCAATGTTTGGTTGTCCAATAAAAATGGGCATCGCGACTTCAACGATTCTCAGAGTTATGATTAGGGTTATAAGATCTGAAGAAGATTTGGAGAATTTGTGAAAGTTGCAGAAACTTGCAGAACAAAATAATGGCATGTAATTGAACGTCCTGTTCAATTTCATTTTCGGCGGCAATATAAAAAATAATAATGTTGTAAATAAAATTATAATGTCAAAAGAGTCACAAAAGGCATTATTTATTAACACTGTTAAGAATAAAGTACCAGAAGAGGTTAGTACTGAGAAGTTAAAGGGTAATAAAGTAAACGACATTTCTAATGTGACCAATGAGGATAATATCGCTAGTGAATGCGATACAAATTCGGAGACAGAAATCACGAGTCAATCACAGAAAATTCTTGTAACTATAGAGCCAATACCAAAAACAAATGAATCTGTACTGACAGTAAGAAATAAAGCGAAACTGAGTTTGGAGAAACAAGCTGAAAAAATGAAAGCCACGCTGGCTGATAAATATCCAAATGTTGAAATTGGCCAAAATGTAAGACTGAAAGTACCTGAAATTGACAAAGCTAAAACTGACCCGAAAGGTATTATTGCAGTTGTAGAATATATTAGGTACAACTATTTTTACCAAATGGGTACCAAAGTTGGAGTTCTGCACCAGTTTTACACACAAAATCAATTTACTTCATGCTGTGAAGATTTAATCAAGATAGAAAAAGTTGTTAAGGATAAAGAAGTGAGTCTTCGAAAAGCTGTCAAAAAATTCCGGAGGTCAAGTATTCAAAAAATGCAATTGCCTAAATAAAATGCTTGAAGAAGAAGTGCGCTTGCAAGTCATTAGGATTACTTTGTAATTCTAAATGCCACAATAGCTTGAAATGTTGTAACAAGTGATTTTTGTTACTTTTGATTGATGAAAATTAATATCTAATACCAAATGCAGGTGCGATGCGGGTCTTATAAAAAAGAATAGGCTTTTTTAAGTTAGCTATAATTTGTGAAATGAAAATTTTACTGTTCCAAAACAATTATAAATAGTATTATCATTATATATTTGTTTTACTATTAATAAATGATAATTATTAATACCAAATGATAAGAAAAATTAATGAATAAAAAAACTTATCCAACGTAGTTGTTTGTGAGAAGAAAAAAATATATTTCTTTATTTTTCTATATTCTACTTTGAAAGATCACCATAAAAATGTTTTAAAATTATGTAGGTAATATGATTCAATGCTTAAAAAATTCCTTTTACTTATATTAATATATTCATTTTTTTAAACCAACACTTACTGATAGTCATTGGTTAAACCTAGGATGTACCAAACTCTAACGGTGAAAGCCCGAAAAATCGTCGCATTTTATATCAATCCTTACATTTACTAGCTCATGTTGTTAAATCCTAGGATTTAAAAGTCAAACCTAAGATTCACCAAAATTCGGGCTTTTATAGTAACATAATATATTCCAAGCTGCCATGGCTTTAGAAGTATAGCTTGCTTAAATATTACTTAATTGTTCAATGACTCACACATACCCACACGCACTAGGACACACACAGACATATACATTACTTTAACCTATATCTATGGACACTTATTTTTTGTAACACTAGCATGGACATGGAGTCTGTCAGAATCCTACATTGTTTAGGGTCATTTGATATTAATTGTGCAAATAAATAAATTAAAAAGAATATAAAATAGGTGTTTGGATTGTAAATAATAAGATTTTAAATAGATATGAGCAACATTTATAACAAAATACAAATAATAACAAAAAAAAATCAAGAAAAGGCACTTCTTAGTCTTAATTGGCACTGAGATCACTTATAGCTCTATTTCTATACTTATAGCTCAACGTATTTATATTTTTGAAAGAGGGTCAATTACCCTATAATTATTGGCATGCTTTACACAGGGGGTTTGAGAATGGCAGACATATTGGATTTTTACATGATACACATTTGTTGGTTCCGACACTCATGTACGGAAGTGAAAGTTGGGTATGGCAGAAGAAACTTGAAAGCAGAATAAATGCAGTTGAGATGAGAGCGTTAAGAAGTGTGATAGGAGTTAAATTGAGTGACAGGATAAGAAATAGTGAGATAAGGAAACGTTGTGATTTGAAAGAAGATGTAGTGACAAAAATTGAGAAAGGTATGCTGATAGATGGTTTGGCCATGTCGAGAGAATGAATGAAGAACGATTGACGAAAAAAGTGTATAAGGCGAGTGTGAATGAAAGTGTTGGAAGGGGTAGACCTAGAAGGACGTTTCTCGACCAAATCAGGGACGTCTTGAAAAAGGTCAGGTCAAAGTACCTAAACCGAAGAGCATGTATGAAGGGAATAATGAAAGTGGACGAAGCGAAACAAGTATGTAAGGATCGTAGCAAGTGGAAAGAAGTGGTCTCTGCCTACCCCTACGGGAAAGAGGCGTGATTATATGTATGTATGTACACATTTCCTTGCTCTTCTTGTTCAGCTTGGATATAATTTGGGGGCGCGACACCACCTAAAACGCGCTTTATGTTGATTCTCAATTCCATTGGTAATGCTTTGGTCTTTGCATATGCGGGACTACTAGAGAACGAGGTAATTTATTTATAAAGGTACCTCGATCTATTTCGACGACACAACTACTTTCTTCATCGAGAGTTTGGTGACTAAACTAGAAGCTACTGAGACGCCCACCCGCGGGGAGTAGTAAATAAATATATTATTCTAAGAAATCAGCAAGTGCGAAAGGTCCGTGAGACCCCATGTCCATAGTTAAAGGTTAATAAGAGTAGCATCGAGCTCTTAAACTAAACTAAAAACTGAAAAACTAGAAAGTGAGTAAGAATTTGGTTGGTAAAATTCGAGCAGAAATTACAACAGATTCAAAGTGGAAGAGATTGGTTAAAAGTAAATATTTTTGATAATTTTGCTTATGACTCTGTTATAGAGTTGAACTCCATCTATATTCATAAATACTAAATATTGACTTGGTCTAGTGGTCGTAACCATAATTACTGGTCTTGAGGTACCGGGATCGAATCCCGAGTCTCATCTGTTACTGGGTTTTTGTAGTAATTTTGGAGTGATTTTTGTAGTAATTTGGCGTTTGGAAGTAGGTACAATTATAAATTACACACAAACTATTGACAGCAATTTTTCTTAGTGGAGCTGCAATGAGGTTTTATTTCCACCCAGCACGATAATTTACAAAAAACTTAATTTTATTACCCTAAAAAGACGTAGGGCATTTTTTAAAATTCTAAAAATATTCGTAACAAACTGTTATCTCGCAACGGTGGTTTACCACAATTAGCAGTATGTGCTTACCGTGTTGTAAACCACTAATACCGCCACTGTAAGAATATCTACAACCCCATATCATCTCCTGCCGTCGCCGAATCATTGCTTAAACAAAATGTAAATGCGTGTACAAAGAATTTTACATTTCATAAAATATCATCAAAAGATATTGTAAAATATTTTAAAACTATTGATGTTAAAAAAAACTGCGGATCTGTGGGCATTTCCGTTAAAGTTATTGCGTCTATAATCGATATAATCGCGCCTCAACTAGCTATTATTTTAATACTAGTATCGAATATGGTGTGTTTCCTGATTTGATGAAGCATAGTAAAGTAATACCTTTATTTAAATCTGATAGTACATTAGACCTCGCCAATTTTAGACCCATTTCTGTACTGAACAACACAAGTAAAATTTTGAAAAATTATTCTTGATCAAATGTAATTTTCTTAATGTTAATAATTTACTTCATAAAATCAATTCGGTTTCACAAGGTCGCTTGACAACTGATGCTGGTGTTGAGCTGATTAAATATATTTTCAATGCATGGGAGAATTCACAGGATGCTTTGGGTATATTCTGTGACCTATCCAAAGCCTGATTGTGTTCACCATGAAACATTAATCAGGAAACTACAACACTACGGTGTAAGTAATGCTTAAATTAATTGTTTCATATTTAAGTAACAGAACTCAAAAGTTGTCATTAATAGTATGAGCTCTTCCGGGTCGATAGTACAAATGGGCATGCCTCAAGGCTCAATTGTCGGCCCTTTCTGTTTCTTGTATATATTAATAACACCTTACATAGTAGGGGATAACCATAATATAGTATTATTTGCTGATGACACTTCATTAATTTTCAAATTAAAACGACAATTATTAAAATATGACGAAGTAAATAATGCTATATCTAAATTAGTAAATTGGTTTAATGTTAATAACTTGCAATTAAATAGCACTAAAACGAAATGTATGAAATTCATGACTCCAAATGTCAGACAATTAAATACTAATGTAATTTTCAATGGGGAGGAACTGAGTCTTGTCGATACCACCATTTTTCTTGGAATAACACTAGACGCGAAGCTTCAATGGAGCCCCCATATATCAAAGTTAGCAAGCAGACTTAGTTCTGCAGCATATGCTGTAAACAAGATTAGAAATCTTACCAGTGTGGAAACAGCTAGACTTGTTTACTTTAGCTATTTCCATAGCATAATGTCGTATGGTATTTTGCTATGGGGACACGCAACTGACACTGAAATTATATTTGTTTTACAGAAGAGGGCCATAAGAGCAATCTATGATTTAAAACCTAAAGTCGCTCAGACAAAATTTAAGGAAATTAATATATTAAATTTGGCCTCTCAATACATTTATGAAAATGTAATGTACGTACACAAAAATAAAAGTAGATATACAAAAATAAGTGATATTCATTCTGTAAATACTAGGAACAAACACAAGCTAGTAGTACCAGTTTCTCGACTCCACCGAGTCAGTAATTCATTCTTGATGTGATGTATACGCTTTTACAACAAAATCCCAGAAAATATACAAAATTCGACCTGCTCAAAATTCAAAAACTTTATTAAGCATAGTTTGTATAAAAAGGGTTATTATAATGTTAAGGAATTTATGGATGATAATAACCCCTGGGAATGAGGTGTTCGCTGCCAGGTTGTTTCTAATTTGTTTTGTGTGGTTAATTGTGTAACATACATGATTGTAAGCTGATATTTAAAAAAAGTCCCGCTGGGTTTCTTGCTGGTTCTTCCCAGGACACAGGTTTTTTTCGAAACAGTGGTAATTAGACAAAAGTGACTTTCAATAAGTATTATTTATAATCTATATTGAATAAAAAAGTTTCTGTTTCTGTTTCTGTTTCTGGGTATCGTAAGAGGCGACAGAGGGAAACAAATCAGGAGATAGACTGCAGCGTCTTCCTAATAACGACTGAAAATAAAAACTACGGTTGTCAACCCGCTTGCCAACTATGGCAAATATCCCGCCTTTATGTTCAGCAGTGGACTTTAATAGACTGTAACGGTAACGGTATGTACTAAGCAAGCAGTCGTTTCACTAGTCCCTACTCCGCATACACAACATAAACAAATACTGAAGTGATTTCATATTTGTACCGTTTATAAACTCAGAACATTGAAACTATCTCCAAAGTCTCATTTTCTCTCACCATTAGTAACATAATAGCAAAATAACGTCGCTAGTTTTAGAATTATATTAGTACACTTCATGATATTATCGCGCCTTAATATGAACTAATATAACATTACAAAATGTCATTTAGTTAAGTAATGTTTAGGGGCAGTATTAAGAAATATATTATGGTGGCCGCAGAATTGTCCACGGTCGCAGTAATAACTAGACGGGACTTCTGTAAATGTTCTATATGAGTAATGTGCTTGAGTAAGTCGGGCTTTTAATTATTCTATACGTCATGTGCATACATTTATTTTATATTATATTAAATAATTTATAAATTCGCATGTGATTTAGGATTTTAATTTTATTGCGCGGAACGCTAATACTTTTTCTTAAATAAAAATAGCATGAGTTACTCCTTAAAACATCAGCTATTTGATAGTGGAATTCCCGTCAAAATCAGTTCAGCTATTTCGGAGATTAGCTAGAACAAACAAACAGAGAGACAGACAGACAGACAATTATATTAAAAATTGTGTTTTTGTTATAAGTACCGTTTATAATTTCATATGCATTTAGTAAAAAGCTGATATTTTGACATTACAAACAGACACTTCAATTTTATTTATTTAAATACTTAGATGTATAGATTAAAAGTTATCTTTTTTAACTCTTGAAATATGAATAGAATTCTGATAGCAATCGGTCCAAATGTGACGATACATCAGAATTCTATTCACATTTTAAGTCTTGATTAACAACAGTATGTTGCGGTAAATTTATAACTTTAATTTCGAGTTTCGGCTTCGAAACTCAAGTTTAAATTAAAGTCAAAATTAGTTATCAGGTATTTCTATTGAGAAATTCTCATTAGCAGCCAGGAGTTAGGAAGGTGTTTGTATTTTCCCCCTTGCCCCAGGAATCGCTTAAAGCCTTTGGTCGTGCGCCTGATCTCTCTCCGGTCGTGTGCGATCACCGTCCCATCGGATTATTAGAGTTAGGGAATAGAGAGTGAACCTACGCACACTCGTGCGCTATATGGCTATAATCCTGCACAGAGATACTTCCTTAGCTGCCGACATGAATGAAGTTGTTAATTGTAAATTGCGGCCTATTCCCACTTCAGTTTACTAATCCGTTGGGCTATGTCGGTGTATGTTGGATTATGTTGTGTATAATGCAATTATTAAACTATTTATTTTTAATGAAACTATATTAGTATTTGTTTGTTACCTTTACAAAGATTCCACACTGCGTTAATAGGAGTGCTTGAATTGCGCTTAATACATTAAATTTGCACCATTCCTGGGACACTCAATGAGCAACACCAGCAGTTTTTTTGGCAGCGTTTTGCGCCTGTTTCCGCTGTAAATAGGTTTATAAATCGTTTTGCTGTTCTAGCAAATAACCGCTGGGATCACATTTTTATTGCTATCTAGGGAAATTAAGCTCATTTAAAAGGATAATTATGAATTATATATTTTCCAATTTGTAAATTTGTCTAAATTTACAAATTGGAAAATGTCATTAAAATTTCCTATAATTATATTCTTCTTTCTTTTCTTTCTCAAACTGTAATAATCCTGTGTGATGACGACGTAAGAATATTCACCACCTCTACTATGCTCACGTTTTTTTATTTAACTATTTATTTAAAAACGTTATTGTTCTGACCAATAAAAAGGTTACAAAGGGCGAACTTAATGCCAGTTATAATTCTCTGCCAGTCAACCCATGGCGTGGTGAGAAATTAGTGGCAGATGACTTAAATAACTAAATATAATAAATTTATATAGATATAACACACATTAAAATAAGGCTTGTAATTACACAAATACATATGAATACAAAGAAATACATAATAATCCATATATAACAATTATACCTAATATATTTATACATACACACACACATAAATACATATATACTTAGATACATAATATGTCTGGATAAAGGTAGCAGTATTGATATTATGCTGACGACATTGTTTTTGAGAGATGTTCCCGGACCAATCTTTTGAAGGCTATCTTGTTTGGTGCTTTCCTAATGTCTTCAGGTAAGGAGTTCCAGAGTAGTGTAGCCTGAACAGTAAAAGAATTGCCGATAAAGCCAGTAAAATTGAGTGGAACTGAAATCTTCAGATTAGTTGAAGAGCGAAGTAACTTTTCGTGGTTGGAGGAAAGGAATTGAAATTTTTCTTTAAGGTAGGAAGGGGAGGACAAACCATTTAAAATGGAGTAGAGAGCAGACAATATTCTAGAAGTGCGCCTTTCTCGGAAAGTTAACCATTTAAGGCGATTACGAAATTGAGAGACATGGTCATATTTTCGAAGGCTGAAAATAAACCTGATGCAGTTATTAAGAAGGCGCTTAAGCTTATTGAGAATATTTTGGTTCAAGTCTGAGTAACAAACATCTGCATAATCAATGACAGGTAAGATGAGTGTTTGAACAAGCATATGCTTAGTTTTGTATGGGAGAAAGTTTTTCAGACGGTAGAGAGATAAGGCAGCAGTGACTTTACGGCTGACCTCAGTGACTTGTTTTTCCCAGTTCAACGTTTTATCCATGTATAGACCCAGGTTATTTACCCAGTCAGAGAACGGGATCAAATTATCACTATAAAATACGGGTGTCAAGCAACTGACGTCAATTTTTGCCAGCATTCTTGAGCTGCCAACACTTTTTCAAGGCGATAGACTCCTTTTATGCCTATAAGTCTGTCGAGGAAGATATTACTCTTTTACCAATTTCTACTGCTAAAAAGCAGTGTGTGCACTGCTGTGTTTTTTTCTGAAAGATATAGAGAGTCATTATGATTACAGGCTGCGAGGCTTGCATCTTAGCCCTCAGGGGTAAAGATGCATTGTTGCATCTTATGCCTTCTTTATTTTAAGTTGGTTGCAGGTGCTGAGCAGCAGTAGCCACTAGATATACAGATAGATAACACTTTATTGTACGCCAAAAATATATAAATATGAACAAAAAAAGGAGAAAAAGAAATGTGGTACAATAGGCTGTCTTGTCGCCAAAAAGCGATCTCTTCCAGACAACCTTTAGCTAGACAGGATTACAAGAAAAAAAATAAAAACCTGGAATCTCGGAATTAACATCAGGATAAGGTTAGTTGTTAAAAATAGTAAAAGTGTGAGAGCGGATGTCCAACTTGCTCTTTTGCTAACGATATTAATCATTATCAGTAACATAGACAGCGTAACGCACTATACATTCAGTATAGAGCAATTACAGTTCGACCATAGCGTAACACGGCCCCGCCAGAATTACACATTGGTGTAACGTATGCAAACTAACAGCAACACTACACATTTCAGTGTCACACAGACCAGCCTCTCAGCAACGCCATCTTCTTTGCCTGCACCAGAAGAATTACTAAAACGAAAAGAACCACGATACTGTCTCAGCCCGCGTAGAATAACTCAAGCGGAAACTCCCGCTCACACTTCGACATATATATATATGTCGAATAAGTTGTGCATTACACAATTTTACAACGCTTTGTCACCAGATGAAAGAAATCAAAAAGGAGATGAAAACGTTACTTACTTATCTGTGAAGATTATTATTATTATTATTATTTTATATCTAGTCATAATATATTATCTTACTACAGTTAGTAAGTTCTCTGTTTGTATGTAATAAAAGCTGTCGATGAAAATTATCAAGTTTTATTTCTTAAAGTAAATCGCGATAGTGTGGAAATAGTTATATTTTTATTTATTTTGTTATATAAGAATGGCCCGAAAAATTTTGAAAATCGGTGTCTAAATTGTGTTTTGCATTGCGGAGTGTCATATGTGGTACCTTGGCACCTTTTATCAGAGATTTTTGAGTTAGGTGGTATTTTGTGCTGATTAAAAATAATGAACTTATAAAATACATTTCATATATTGTAAAGTTTATTTATTCAGTACCTAAACCGTAATTTCACACCTCACATGACGTTCTGACGTTCTGACCGTCTGTCCAGGCTAATTTGTGATCTTTACAAAAATAGAGAGCAGTGCCAGGAGGGATCTAGGCCATATTTTATCCAAAAAATGATAAAATAAATAATCTTTGATTAACTTACGTATGTAGATCATAACGCCACATTAATAGATTCTATCCAAGAGAAGCCGGGGCGGGTTGCTAGTACCAAATATAACTCCGCAGAACAAGAATTCATTTGAGTGAAAACAAGAGACCTATTAATTAGCGTACCGAAACGCTCCGTGGTTTAATTAAGCTACAAGCGAGGAGCTTCGCTCACTCATCCACGTCAATATTGTTTCCGCCTACAGCACTGTGCTATTAATATCCTTGTAGGTAAACATATACGCAGAAATTACTACATACTATACAACAATCTACCCGTGTTACCTCAGAGTCTTAGAAATTATTGAATTGTTTCTTGCAATTTTATGTGCTTTACACCATTTACTCAACGGTCAGGAATATAAATACAAGAAATACAGGTTATTTCTAAGAAATCAAATATTTTCTGGACATGTAAAGTCCTCCAACACACATTGGAGCTGTGCGAGCGTATAGGGTTTAACCTATTACTATAGTACGTTATTTACTAAGTCCTCTATGTTTTGTTAGTTTCAGGCTACATCCAATTTAAAATGAATTTTTTGAAAAAAAAAAAAGTGACTAACGAACTCAAAGTCTACCTGATGGGAGGGTAACTGAATCTTAATCTGAGACGTGGTCCTTCATTGCTGAGCGTCCCAAAAAACAAATGCCATAACCTTTCCCGCCGAACTTGAAATTTTGAATTTCTTTGGCGTCAGTGACTCGCTTCCAAGTCATCGATTTTGTTTCGTTTCAGGATCAAATGGTGGATCCAGGTCTCGTCTATAGTCACAAACGGAACAAAAATTTTCTTGATCTGCTTGCAACTTTTCGAGATTGACCCTCAAATGTCAACTCGATTTTTCTTTGCTCGTCGGTTAACATTCTGGGTACCCAACGCGCAGAGACCTTTTTCATATGCAACTCGTTCGCAAGGATTCTTTGAACGCTGCCATATGAGATCCCTGTGACCTCAGCTACATGCCTGATGGTCACTCTTCGATCTGCCAACACAAAATCTTCGACTTTTTTCACGTTGTCTTCAGTGAGGGACGTGGATGGGCGTCCTCCGCGATGTTCATCTTCAGTGGATGTTCTGCCCAGTTTAAACTCCTTGGCCCAGCGTGCAACTGTAGAATATGGAGGAGCAGAGTCCCCCAGTGTTTCCACTAAGTCACTGTGTATGTCTTTTGAAGACATTTTTTTCAAACATAGGTACTTGATGACAGCTCTAATTTCGTTTTTCTCCATGTTGATGTTATCTCTTTGACAGTTCGTATTCAAATGAATGTATCTCCCGGAATTTTTTTTACTTTGGTTCTTCAATTCATGATCTTGTCTCTCAAGCCCAGCACGACCTTGACATTCTTCGCGATTGGTTACAATACAATTTACTATCTATCAACATTTCCAAAACTAGCTACATAATATTTAAAGCAAAAAATAAACCTATACCCAATTACTCACCTCTCAAAATAAATAATACACCATTGCAAGAAAAAACCAATGAAAAATATCTTGCCTTTATTTGGATACCCATTTAACATGGAATGTTCACATTAAATATTCAATAACCAAATTAATGTCACTTCACGCCTCCTCCGTATTAATTTCGATACATACCACAGAAACCACGTTTCACAATATATAATGCCTAGTAAAATCACACCTGATATATCTCATCGAGGTCTGGGGAAGCGCTGCCAGTACTAGGTTAAACAAATTACAAGTCCTACAAAATAAAATAATAAAATGCTATTCAACTACAATTTTCGAACATCAACTTCAAAATTTTCCGAAACGAACCTGATGAATATCAAACAATTATACATTTATAACACAATCTTTATTCGTAAATTCATGAACAAGAAGGTCCGCACGGATCTGCTATTCACCAAGCGAAAAGAAAGTTGGGCGCATCTGCACTCGACGCGAGCTTCATCGTTTTGCCTAAGACTCGAACAAAGTACGCCAGACCACAATTACATGCGAAGGTGCGCGCCTTTTAATAAGATACCCACGGAAATAAAAATGTAGACTCTTTCAATGTATTCAAAAAGCGACTAGCAAATCATATAATCACAAACATATCTATCTGAGTGCGTTCGACGGGTTTGGTTGGCATTGGTCTTGGTTTATGTTGTGGTGCTAAGGTGATAGTGAATCCAGAATTTGTGAGTGACTGTTGTTATTTTATAACTATTCTTTTATTTGTATAGATTTTTCTCGATAGCTGTTTTTATATTGTTTATTTTTCAACAACATAGGTACGACAACGAATTTTGTTATTTACATTTACTTATATCTATGTTCTCATGTAAGTGACGTATATAATGTCTTTATGAGAATAAATGTCTTTAAACCTAAACCTAAACCTAATCGTGATCTATTTATATGATTTTTTTAGGCTGACGTAGTGAGTATATAAGCAAGCAAAAAAATTTTTTTTTTGATTTTTATGCGGACCTGAAGTAACCGATTATCATTACTTTTGGATCACCCCTCGTATATGGATGTGGAGGAGGCGAGAGAGGTATATCAGGATCGTGCCAAATGGAAGTCCATAGTCTCTGCCTACCCATCTGCGTGACAGGCGTGAGTGCTTATGTTTATGTACTCAAAAGATCCAATCCAATGAAGGTACGATTGGTAATTGGTAAGAGAGAAAAAATTGTAGATTGTGAAAAAATAATTAAAGTAACTACCACCAACAAATCATTTGTACAATTGTATGTCCATACATGTAAATGCAGTTGTATACCTCCTTCCGGAGCACAATAATCAATTTCAAGCTACAATTAGTGCAGTCTAGATTCTACAAACAACTCTTGCTTGAACAATGAAGGCTTTGTTTGACAAAGGCAATTCCCCTTCAACTGAAATCGGGCTTACACACACAGAATCAGTTTATTCCGACGTTGTAAAGGACAATGAGTATTGCGATGCAACGCCGGGAAGGAAAATATTATTTTCTGTGTTTATCAAAATTGATATATGGAATTGGGATACGAAGCGCTAATGCTGGCTACTCACATGTGCACAAATATACAAATACACAGGAATGTGCCACACATAAAACAGCGCAAACTTCGTTCATACGTATAGACTCATCCACATTCAAATATAGTCTTTATCGTGGGTGTCGTAAGAGGCGACAGAGAAAAACTGAAACAGGAGATGGGTGGCAGCATCTTCCTGATAATAACTTAAAATAATAAAAAACTGCCGTTGCTAATCCGCCTGCCAAGCGAGGCAACTATGGCAAAATCCCCCCTATGAGGCAATCTATGGGTATCTACAGCCTATAAATGCCCACTGCTAAACATAGGCCCTTAGTTCAGCAGTCGGCATTTATACTGTAATTATGGTAATGGTACCTAATATGTGGAGGTAGGACTCTTTTCCTGCCAAAAATTCGTCTGAGTAGGTATCATCTTCTAATGCCGCCAAGCAATGTGCGTGCTCTGTAGTGTTCGGACTGAAAAAAGAAAAGCCAGTAAAATTACAGGCTAAGACGTATTCCATCTCAGTTCGTAGAGATGACAACACGCTTGTAGCCTTTTTTGTTTAAAGTTGGCTACAAGTGTCTATAGACTACAGTAACCACTTACCATCAGGTGGATTGTAAGTTCGTTTGTTATTTCAGTTGTTTAAAAAAACATCTTAAAATAGCAACATAATGCTGTGTGAGTGACAAGAATAAGAGACTCTTTTCAGTGGTAATGACGCATTACGTCTTATTCCTCAAAAGTGATAACGTATCTGCATTTTGATTCTTAATCGACGATGGAATTAGATGTCAACCACTTAATTATAGAACACGAATGACGATGTGGTAGCTAAGGCACTAAGCGCTCGCTGTAAATTTCACAGTACACAAGCAACCGGGTTTGATTTCCGCCGGCACCAATGAAATTGTTAATTTCAATTTGAAGTGCTTATTGAAACGTGCTCGGCGATGAAAGAAAACATCGTGGGGAAAGCGGCATGTCTAAGAAATATGAAAAAAAAAATTTCTTAGACATGTGAAATTCGCCAACACGCATTGGGGCAGCGCAGCGGACATTTCCTTGCCCTAAAACCTTCTCACAAATGAGAAGAGACCTGAGCCCAATTGTGGGACGTATAGGCTGCACATTTAACTTTTAACTTTAATGACGTTCATGTTTTTCAAGTATGACACATAAATACAAAGTTTCCGCATGTACCTACATCGGGATATATTATAGATGATGAGAATTTCATATTCGTATTTTACGTAAAGAATATACATATTTCTTGACTTTCGATAAGTGGTAATGATGCCTGAGACGGTAAATCATACTCCTTTACCGTAACAAAAGCCCATTCACTTCTGCCCTGAAGACACCTACAGAAAGACAGACATCGGAAAATTGTTCTACACCTATGATCTGCGTATAACAAAAAAAAAACGAAGAAAGCCGTTTAGATTGAATACGTGGAATAACAACAATAATGAGTTAGAAAACTGGTTATCAAATTGTGGGAAGTTGGAGAGAAGAATTCAATCATAAAAATTGTAGACAACAATCAAAATAAAGTTATAATGCGTACACAAAATTAATTAATACGTGGTAGAGTCACACTTAATTATACGTGGTAGAGACACGCTTAATTATAAGTAGTACAGTCACACTGCAGCTAAAATATAGTTGTAGCACGAATGTATCGGCTCGACCGAGGTAGGACCACGCTCTCACAAAATACCAGCGTTAAATGACAGCTTATTGCTACTGTGTTTAGTGAGGTGAGTGTGAGACCGAATCCTTTTTACTGGAAGCGAGGCATTCCGCCTTAGTCCTCAGGGGTGACAACGCATCTATGGGCCAGCTAATTGAAAATAATTTCATTTGAACTGCAGTTGATCGGTATGGATGTGAAAAAGATATCTTTCGAAAAACTGAACTTATCACAGATTTTTTAAATAGCTTTAGATTTTAATCCTTAGGAAGCCTTTAGAATTTCACTTTCAAAAGGCTTTAATCGATGCATCTTTGCCAACGCAGTGGCAGTTTATTGATGCCCTTCTTGAAGAAATCAGCTGGACGGGAGGAAACAAATTCTTTAAGGGCATTTTGTACTGCCTCTGGGGAATCGAATTTTTTTCCCGCCAAAAAGTTATCCAAATTCTGAAAAAAGTAGAAGTCTGTAGGTGCAAGGTCTGATATGTACGGCGGATGATGGAGAGCTTTCAACCGCAGCTCTTGTAACTTGTAGACTGTCTGGTGTGCAGTATGAGGTCGTGCGTTGTCGTGCAGGAGCAGTGGGGACGAGCGATTGACCAAAGCTGGTTGAAGACATGTGAGTTTCCCCATCATTGTGTTCATTTCTTCACAGTACACATCTGCAGTAATGCTTATCCTGTTTGGTAAGAAGCTGTGATGAATCACACCGGCGATAGACCACCAAACAGAGAACATCACTTTTCTAGGGGTAAGTTTTGGTTTAGGGCATTGTTTAGGTGCGAAACCAGGATCCAACCAACTTGCTGAGCGCTTGCGATTATCAAACAATATCCATTTTTCGTCGCAGGTAACAACGCGGTTCACAATCCTTCGTTTGTGTGCCTGTTGAGCAGTGCAAGGCACGTCTCGACGCGTACTTCGCGCTGGCGAAATGTCGCTGCGCTGCCCCAATGCGTGTTGGCGAATTCACATGTCTAAGAAATATTTTTTTTTGTTTTCTTTCATCGCCGAGCACGTTTCAATAAGCACTTCAAATTGAAATTAACAATTTCATTGGTGCCGGCGGAAATCGAACCCGGTTGCTTGTGTACTGTGAAATTTACAGCGAGCGCTTAGTGCCTTAGCTACCTCATCGTTATTCTTGTTGTATAATTAAGTGGTTGACATCTAATTCCATCGTCGATTAAGAATCAAAATGCAGATGCGTTATCACTCTTGAGGAATAATACGTAATATCTCATTACCACTGAAAAGAGTCTCTTATTCTTGTCACTCACACAGCATTATGTTGCTATTTTAAGATGTTTTTTTAAACAACTGAAGTGACAAACGAACTTACAATCCACCTGATGGTAAGTTGCTACTGTAGTCTATAGACACTTGCAGTCAACTCTAAACAAAAATGGCTACAAGCGTGTTGTCACCTCTAAGAACTGAGATGGAATACGTCTTAGCCTGTAATTTTACTGGCTTTCTTTACCTTTCAGTCCGGAACACTACAGAGCACGCATTACTGTTGGCGGCAAGGTTAGAAGATGATACCTACTCAGACGAATTTTTTGGCAGGAAAAGAGTCCTACCACCTCCCACATATTAGGTACCATTACCATAAATTACAGCCTATAAATGCCGACTGCTGAACTAGGGGCCTATGTTCAGCAGTGGGCATTTATAGGCTGTAGATACCCATAGATTGCCTCATAGGGGGGATTTTGCCATAGTTGCCTCGCTTGGCAGGCGGATTAGCAACGGCAGTTTTTTATTATTTTAAGCTATTATCAGGAAGATGCTGCCACCCATCTCCTGTTTCAGGTAAAGGCGAAAGATAGACAAACATTGAATAAAACTATTTTACGGATTTTATCGCGTTTAATTTTACTAGTTTTGATTCTCGATGTTTCGGGTGCTTTACAGCACCCATGGTCACGGGGACTGAGGTGTTTGACGTCCCAATGTCATAGTTAGCCCTACTTCAGTTTTTGAATATTAATTTTGGTCCGATCTACGCAGAATGAGCTTACAGTATCTTGAAGTCTTGCAGTGGTATGCTTGGGTTTGATTTAATTTTGTTAATTATAGATCCCAAGCAGATGGCAGCACCCATCCATCTTCTATTGAAATTAGATGTTTTTTAATTTCAATAGCCTCGCGTATCATCCTTGGTAGGAATCGGTGTTCTTTTGCGAGGATTTGTGGTCTATCAAATCTGATGTAATGGCGGGACGATCTTGAACATGTTCACAGACTGCAGACTTCCCAGAGCGTCGGTGCCTCACGTCAGCTATATGTTCTTTCACGCGGGTTTTAATGGATCTTTTGTTTGTCCTATGTAAGAGAGACACATTCACAATCAAGCTTGTACACTCCTGCATCAGAGGGTAAAACAGTTTTATTCAATGTGTAGTGTTCGCGTAAATATAAGAAATCATTAGATAGACAAACATTTTGAAAATGGTTGTTTATATCTCAATAGTATGCAAACTGTCCCCTGAGCCTAATAGAAGCCTGTTATTTCAATATGACAAACAGATACTTCTAATTAAATTTATATGTATGTATGTATATATATATATATATATATATTATAATCTTTAATTATAATATCATGTCAAATAATATGTGATGTGACGGGCGTGACGTCAAACGTCTACTTTCAAAAGTAGACCTGTGACTTGACTTCTATGTTTTATATAGAAGTAAGGGGGACAAACGAGCACACAGTACACATGATGTCTGGCTGATCTGACCTGAGAAGAGTGACGTTTAGCAAAGTCCACGATGTGAGTGGTCTGGTACTGCGAATGTCAATCCAACATTAACATTCGTTCCGCACTGTTATACCGCTAATAGAACTACCGCTAACACTAATACTGTAATACTGCACTGTATAATGTAATAGCATAAAGTGGTTACCGAGAACTACTAATAGTTCTATCTGAACAGTAAACGAAATAGAACCGTCACGCTCGGGTCGGTGACGCTGAATCGGGTTTACTTGGCTCCACTCTAAATCAAGCGCGCTCGGCTCGGTGACGCACTCAATCGTGTATACTCGGCTCCAGTCGTCGTCGGCCACGTTTGCTGTCTGACAAGGAGTGCATCCAATAATTACGTTTTTATTATTACGTATTAAAATATTTTATTATTTTAATATTATGTATTAATATAATATTATGTGTTGCATATAATCAGTGTAGAGTTTCAATTGTACAAACCTGCTGTGGGTATACAGTATAGTACTTAATACTTTGTATAAAGGTAAAAAAATTGAATAATCAGAAGTTCTTACTGATATCGTGTGTTTATAAAAACACACACCTATTTTTTTTAATTTGTATAGTTTTGAGAGTAATTTCTAACAATATAATATATAAAATCATATAAATAACGTTACATCACTTGTACATTTAGATATTCCTCAGGGTACAGTTTACGAGTGGGTTTGCGATAGCGTTATTAAATCTGGGAACGTGACGATAACTCTGCGGCTGTAGATAGGGCTCCGATTGGAGGCTGGCAGTATTTCATGTCTAATGGTGCGTATCAAATTTGTTCGTGAGATTAAAACTTTTGTTTAACCTACCATTAGTGTTTTTGTTCCAAGTAAGTCAGTCTTGTGTTCACTTCTTGTCACTACACAGGTGCCTGCGTAAGAGAATCATTCATTTCATTCATTCAATAATATTTCAATAATTAATTTCACACAGTGGGTGTCGAAGGAGGTGCCTAAAGAGGCTTCTGTCCATTTCAAAAATCTAGATATTAGGGAAAGACGGGAAGCAAAGTTAAAGATGCAAGACGTCTGTTACTGCGAACTTCCTGTAGTAAAAGCAAAAAATTACTATTCATACTATTTTTCATACTAATTCAGTATGAATTGCTATATTGCTATCTATATTAAAAACAATCTATTCTATGTAAAATTCCATTCCATTCTATTCTATTTTATTTGTCGATTCGTCTGCAAAAATTATTTTGTTATATATTCTCTACAAAGTAAGAATAAAATTTTCCGTTCCGAGATATCTTACTTTACGTTAGTTCTGCAACGGCTTCGGCGTTGCGGGAAGTCCAGCCCCTTCACCCTTGCGTAGCAAATCGCAGACACCCTTGCTCACCTCCGCAGGTTTCGTTTGGCGACCAACCTCATCCGTTACGGCTCGCACAGGTGCCTGCTATTTGCTACAGCGGGGCAGCTCTCCTCCGCGCCTACGGCTTAACAAAAACACTCTAGGGTAGGGCAGACAAGACTTCGTGGACTAGGAGCGTGCTGATTCGGTTTTAGTATTCCATTTTGAGTATCGATATCTTGTCGAAATCGTGACTATTACGAGCCTTCGATATGCACAGTAGAACCAGAGTAACCGATATACGTAACTCAAGGGATTAGTAAGCTGAAGTGGCAATGGGCCAGCCACATAGCTCGAAGAACCGAAAACCAATGGAGAAGAAAGGTTCTCGAGTGGCAACCTCATACCAGTAAGCGAAGTGTTGGGCGGCCGCTCTACACTAGAAGGAGTGACGATCTGGTAAAAAATGCAAGAGGTCAATGAATGCGGGTGGGTCAGAGCCGCGTTTTGTGGCGTTCCTAGGATAGCGCTATGTTGGCTTGTGAAAGTCTGTAATGATGATGATGATTAATATTAGGTGATACGACTGCTTTTCTTCTTGGTAGGTACAACCCTCTACCGCCATGCCACAGTGCCTGTATTTTTGTGTAATGTAACCAGTTTAATTACTGCCTGTGAAGTATTCCATCTTGGATTCCATTGTCCACGGAGGTGACAACACATCTGTAGGCTTCTTGGATTGAAGTTGGTTGAAAGTGTCCATGAACTGCAGTAGCCACTTATTATTATGTGGACTTGAAGTCCATTTTTCACTTCTAGCGTCCTGCCCCTGCGTCACCTGGATAGTACCTAATAATGTGGTGTTATTTAGATTTATGTTAGGCATATAGAACATTTATTTTATCAATGTTTCGTACTTTAAAAAAATATCTTTATGTACCATTTTTAAAAAACAACAATTAATGGCTAAAAATTTGTTTTAGCAAACTTTCATTGTAACCATAAAATTTTGCATAATACTTGCAAGACAAAATGTAATAAAACCCTATTTAAGCCAACCGAAATTAGAAAAGTTCAAGCGATAAAGGACCCTTTCTTTGTTATTCATTAGGTAATCCTCAGGGCTATATCTACTTTTACCTATTTTTAATCTTTGCTACTAGATTTCTAACCTTATTCATTTATTTATTACATACAACTACAGTTCTAATTTGTTTAAGTATATAGATTTAAGCTGACTTCCAAAAGGAGGTTTACAATTCGCAGACGATGATAATTCTCCGAGACTGGAAATAACTGAAATAAACTGAACTTGCTGTTCCGACACTAGCAAGAGGCAAATCCTACAACGGGAGATGTCCATGGTTGGTAAAGAGCCTTAACGGGCTGATGATAATGATAATGAATTATAGTTATATAATTATTATTATACTCTCATCAACTATCAACGATTGTGTCGAATATTGCAACTAGTAGCAAAATATACTTTCCTTTCTATAATCTTTTTTTGCATTCCTATACATTCGAGGTAATATTGGCGTTTAGCTATCAATTCTCACGAGCAGAAGCGAAACAGATGTTAGCAATAGTAGTACTCTCTTTGAACTATATCGTGAAAATAAACAATATGGCCTGCTTCGTATAAATATTATTGATCAAATCTTACTCATACTTATATCAGTAATAAGAACGATACATAATAACGGCTTTCAATGTGCAGTGTGGCACATCATCATCGTCATCATTACAGGCCACTGAAGAACAAAGCCCTAGTGCCAAGGAACGAATATACGAATATATATAATAGCACTGTCTCTAGCCACATGCATCCACCAACTTCCTGCATCTTTTACCAGGTAGTCAATATCTAGTCAGGGGCCGCCCTTCATTTAGTTTTCCGGTACAAAACTGCCACTCAAGAACCTTTGTTCTCCATTGGTTCTTTGAGCTACGATTTCGGGATAAGACTTAGGGACCTTCAAGAAAAGAGCTTACTCTCTTTTAAAAGCCTGACAACCACCAGCAATTCTGGTGTTGTAGTTGTTCATGGAAGCAGGAGTCACTTACCATCAGGTGAGTTGCATGCCTGTTTGCCTCCTGTTTTATAAAAAAAGAGCTACATGGCCAGTCCATTACCACTTCAGCTTACTGATCCGTTGGGCTAAGTCACTTACTCTGTTTTCTTACTACTTACGCGTTTAAATTTTGAATAAATAAACTATGAAAGATGTAATAAAAGAACGTTTTATATCAAAGTACGCTATTAATATTTCACATATCGGAAAAAATTTACATGTCTTTCTACATTTCATAGCACTCTCGCGTGTCGTTTCTGAACAGCAGTAGACACGTTCTTCCTTAAATGTTTAAATTTTATGATGGTACAATATGTGCTGCATCTGGTAATGTATGAAGTGCTTCGGAAAATGATCATTTTATCAAATGATCATTTTAACAAATGTCTACATATTTATAAAACTGTTCATGAATAAATGTTTCAAATATATCATTCCGTAAAATTAAAGAAATGAGGCTCATAATTATAATTTTAGAAAACTAAAACATTAGACATTGATCAAGAACTGTGGTAACCCTACGCGATAATACTACGTGATAATACTATGGGAGTACTATGGGAGTACTATGTCAATATCAAAATTTAAGATTATTGACGCGATGTTTTTACGTGGTAGAGCCCTGTTGCAACTATAATAGGGCTGTAACACGGATGAGTTGGCTCGACCGGGATAGGAGCACGCTCACAGCAATACC
>JAGSMP010001040.1:0-80519 GCA_029286625.1 Parnassius orleans | reverse complement strand
GCTACGATTTCGGATAAGACTTAGGGACCTTCAAGAAAAGAGCTAACTCTTTAAAAGCCTGACAACCACCAGCAATTCTGGTGTTGTAGTTGTTCATGGAAGCAGGAGTCACTTACCATCAGGTGAGTTGCATGCCTGTTTGCCTCCTGTTTTATAAAAAGAGCTACATGGCCAGTCCATTAACACTTCAGCTTACTGATCCGTTGGGCTAAGTCACTTACTCTGTTTCTACCCGTTTAAATTTTGAATAAATAAACTATGAAAGATGTAATAAAAGAACGTTTTATATCAAAGTACGCTATTAATATTTCACATATCGGAAAAAATTTACATGTCTTTCTACATTTCATAGCACTCTCGCGTGTCGTTTATGAACAGCAGTAGACACGTTCTTCCTTAAATGTTTAAATTTTATGATGGTACAATATGTGCTGCATCTGGTAATGTATGAAGTGCTTCGGAAAATGATCATTTTATCAAATGATCATTTTAACAAATGTCTACATATTTATAAAACTGTTCATGAATAAATGTTTCAAATATATCTTTCCGTAAAATTGTAGAAATGAGACTCCTAATTATAATTTTAGAAAACTAAAACATTAGGCATTGGTCAAGAACTGTGGTAACCCTACGCGATAATACTATGTGATAATACTATGGGAGTACTATGGGAGTACTATGTCAATATCAAAATTTCAGATTATTTACACGATGTTTTTACGTGGTAGAGCCATGTTGCAACTATAATAGGGCTGTAACACGGATGAGTCGGCTCGGCCGGGATGGGAGCACGCTCTCACAGCAATACCAGCGTAAAATAGCACTTAAATTCTAATTATTTACACTAAAAGAAAATATAAAATATATTAAAAAAAATGTAAAAATTTTTGGTACTCTCTATATAGAGTTAGTCTATGTCTAGTCTGTTAGCTCTTCACTTAGGTGTCCATTAATATTGAGAATTTCTAAGAAATACTTTATACAGAGAGAGTTACAGGCTAACAAGTTTTTGACTCTACGTAGAGTCTATTTCTTATAACTCACTAAAAGCACTCCTCGAACCCTATTCAACGAACCCAAACTCGGTATACCTAACCTAAGAGGTTCAAAGATTATCGCGCTTTAAAATTCTGGTTTCAAACAATATGGCTGCCAAAATTACGGTTAAAGCTGTAACCTCCGAACGAATAGGCTTACAGCTCCGTGCCTGGGCTCGTTTTGATGGGCTCTACCTAGGCTATAATGTCATGTAGCTTTCAGGACTTGTAAATTTTGGGCGCTGAAATTTCCTGAAAACTGAATTGTCTGTACCGGCACTATTTGCCGACGTCTAGGGTCAAAATCCCAGCCTTCTACGACTCCTATTTCGGCAGATATGACCTGTTTTAGTTTTTCAAGATGGCTGCCGAAATGTCAAAGTTGATATTTGACTGCCAATAACTCTGCTTCCAGAAATCGCAGAAGACCAAAGCTTCGATTATACCATTACGCTTCTTCCAGTCTTCCTGATAGGATCGATTTCAGGACCCTGAAAAACTAGGGCTCAAAAGGCCTGAATCTTTGTAGTTGGGTGGAGATCGATCCAATTAAACTCGTCAGTGTACAGTCCAAAACCGCAACTCACTGCGACTTCTACAACCAGAGTTATTTGATTTTTAAAATTTTCAAAATGGCCCCCATTCCAGACAATAAAATTCTATTTTGGCCGTCCCTTAACTGATTTGGCCCGTGTTTGGGCTCGTTTAAAAGGTCTCGGTGTCGAGATAACAGCCATATATATATTGTGGCTTTTTAAACCCCCTTAAATTCAATTTTTCAATATATTCAAATTTTTTAAGAAATTTTTGTTTTTACGGCTAAAGGAGTCAGTCGTTTTTGGGCCCACTAGAAATTTTAACGACCCTTAATGGTATTACATACAAAAAAAAGTTACCAATTTATTATAATAAATGGCCTATACATTTTATGAATATCTAAACGGAATCAAGAAATCTAAAAAAAATGAGTGGTTTTGATATTCCGTGTTCTGGTTAATGTAACATGGGGAAAAATGCGTGTAATGAATCATTTTTGCAGTTTCTATTAAAAGAAAAATGTATTTTTTTACCAAGATAACTTATTATATACATATTATATTTGTACTTATTTGTATATTATATATTTATTACTAAAAAGGGATACCACTGAGATTTTTATCCTATTTCTAAAAGTGTTAGCTTATATCATATAACATGGTTCAAAGACACCGTGGAACGAAACGCTATTTTGTCATTGACTTCCGTGCTGGGTAAAAACCGACGGCCATATTATCATAATATAAGCATCATATCTATGTCTGTGCGGCCGGGTATTACTTTACGGCATTGACAATCGTCAGGCTGCTGTTTTTTGTACTTACTTACTTATCTGGAAGATCAGCATACACTGAAAACAATTAAATAATATTTGTGGATTTCAACGCACTGTGCGAAGACAATAACTAGCCGAGACAGGAGCAGATGTGCGCCAACTTTATATTTGTGGATTTCAAGAGGTGAGTATCTTATCTTATGGAATGCGAAGAATTCAACTGTACAAAACCTACAATTGATTTAAAGTTTCAAACTTTTATGTGAAATATATCTTATTTTTGTCACTCTCGAAGTTCTAGTCCAAAAATATTATACTACGGAAACGAAAACTACTAAGTTTCGTTTATAATGTATTACATTTTATTTTATTTTACTGAATACTGAGATATGGTACGATTTTTAGAAATAAAATAAACGACCCACACCCACAGACACTTAACGATCTATACATGTTTTAGTACTTAATTATTTTAAGTTTGTAAAAATACTAATAAATATCCCATCATATTACTAACAAATTAATATGTCAATGTCTAATCAATGCAACAAGTGTTGGATTATATATATAGGTTAGCCAAGTATTCCACATTATGTATTTAATTCGCCAATGACATTCGAAAATGAAAACTGACGAGTTTAATTAAAAGTATATGTGAGTGTATAATACAAGTTTAATTTTGCTCCTAGAATTTTGGAAAATCTATAATTTATGTTGAATTACCTAAAACATATGACAAACACAATTCTTATTAGTATGTTAAAAGTGTCAAAGTATTGAAGTGTTATGTTATTGGTAAAATCTAATTTATTTAATAGAGAAAATAAAATCACAAAAAATATACACAAATCTATGTTAAAAGTGTCTGTCAGAGTAACTATATCCACAACCGTTACATCCTATCAAAAGCCCATTGCTGAACATAGACCTTCCTCAGATTTCCTCAAAGGATACTTGCTATAGTTGCCATGCTTAGTAGACGAGTCGGCAACCACAGTTTTATTGGTAGTTGTTAATAGGAAGACGTTGTTAAATTCAGAAGGAATGTACATTCCTTCTGAATTTAATATTTATAGATATAGATAACATAAAAATAAATGGATGTTATTAGGAATACATATTAGTGTTAATATTTAATTAAATACATCTACTATTTATGTTTATTATATTTAAACTCCATCAGGAAGCAAGAATTTTGTTTACATTATTTTTATGTTATTTTGTTGATTGTAGGTAATGTACATTCTTTCTGAATTTAATATTTTTACTTCTTTATTTTTATTTGCATTCCCAATTTTTTCAGTTACATCTACTTGATGCAGTTTGTTGTAACTGCCTAAGAATATTGCAAGAAAGTATTGAAATTGCTCATTCCATTAGAAGATTTGTATTCCATGTGGATCTTCAATTTTAAGAGCTCATTTAAGAACTCAGCAGAAAGAGATATTATTTTGCAGTGGATACCATCACACCAGGTACTTACTTTACTTTAACAGCCTGTAAGTGATCCCTGCCTAAAATAGGGTTGCCCGGAGGAGTTGGCATAATCCTTTGGCACACAGATTGATGTTTGTAGTATCATACACCTCGCACTACAAACAATTTGGCTATTCACCACCAGGTTATCTTTAACTTTACAGCCTATCAAAAGTCTACTGCTGAACATAGACCTCCCCACAGATTGCCTTATAGGGAGATATTCGATAACCACAGTTTTTTTTCTTTAGTTGCTACTTCTTCCTTACCTTACCCGATATTTGTCTGCCTTTGTACTTAATACACAAGTAATATTTTTTACCTTAAATGAAATTAGTGTAAATGTAAAACGTCTAGTAACTTGTACTTAGTCAAATAATGTTATAATTCTAAAATAACTACTTCACTTGTTTACCTTTCTGATTTGATGTATTTTTATTTCTTTTTACCTTAGTGGAATCTGGTTTACTACAAAAGTATTATGAAGGGAAACGAGTACATGCTATTTATATATAATTTAAGAGACATTAAGACTGTTTATTAGTAATAAAGATTGAAATAAATAAAATATTAATAAATATCATTATTTAGGTGGAAGACACTGTAAAACTATGGTCTGTTCGGTTAGTTGATGAAAAAAAAACACTTTTCAGGTGGATCATTTAGAATGAGTCTGCAATCTTGTCGGCCGAGAGCTTCTACAACTGTATGGAGACACAAATGATAACAGGGATATGGAATTACAATTCATAAATATTGAAGACATCGGTAACATCCAACAAACACCCCTTATGCCTGTAACTGTAACTCCTGCCATTTCCAGAGCGGCATCAACAATTACTATAATATGCAGACCTTTTCTATCAAAAGGTTTAAATTATTTCTTAAGCAAAAATTGTCTAGTAAAGGTTATTATACTACTAGAGAGTAAATGACTGATAATAACCCCTGGGAATGAGGTGATCGCTACCATGCTGTTTCTAAATGTTTTCAAAACAATTGTATAAAAAATTATATTGTAAAATGTGCTTTTTTTTTAAATAAAGTCTCGCTGGGTTTCTTGCTGGTTCTTCCCAGGACAGAAGTTTTTTTGCGAACCAGTGGTAAAAGTAAAAAATTACTTTTAATAAGTATTATGTATTGTAATCCATATTGAATAAAAATGATTCTGTTCTATTCTGTGGCTAGTTATAAGCGTGCTGCTTCTACTTCCCGACATTGTATTTTTAAGTTATGTAATCATTTATCTAGATTCTTAATACCTAAACTAAAAGAACTACTAACCTAAAAGAGATTGCTGATTGATAACTCATTTTATGTGCCACTGTGCGCTCGTATTTGTGAACTTAAACTTAAATGAACCTCACAATGATTGGAATAATTTATACACAAGTAGTAATGATGCATATTTATATAGTAATATAAATATGCATCATTACTAGATGGTAGTTTTGGCCACAGTTGCTACGCTTGTGGCAACCAAAGCTTTTTGTGGTATTCTATAGGGAGATGTTGCTGCTCATCTCCTGGTATCTTTATTTTACTCTGTTACGACTTTTACAACACCATACGGGACGAAACGCGATGGCAGTTGACGGAAGGGCTATACAATATTTTACATTATATATTTAATTTAGAGAAGACCTATGTTCAGCAACGAATTGTTGTAATGATGACGAATAATAATCAATAAAACTTGTAATTATTGTTGCTTACTTGACCTGTTTCTACTATGTGCCTTATTATAAATAAAACGCCTAATTTATAAATAAACGCCGAGCAAGTTGAATAGATGCTCTGGTACCTTTTCGTATCTCTTTCAATTGACAATTTCCTTTTGTTTTTTTTATAGAATAAGTGTGACAAACGAGTGCACGGTCCACCTGATGGTAAGTAGATGCTGTGGCTCATAGACATCTACATTTATCCTCGTTTAAGAATCAAAATGCAGATGCATTGTCACCCCTGAGGACTAAGATGGAGTGCTTCGTTTCCAGTAAAAAAGGACTCCGGTTCTCTACACTCACCATCCGAAACACAGGAGCATTAAGCTACTATATTACGCTGGTAGCGTTTTCCGTGAGAGCGTGTCCTACCCCGGTCGAGCCGTATCCGTACACAACTAGTTTAAAACTTCTTCATCATTACAGCCTATAGGCCTCCCCAAGGAATTATACAAAGCACGGTCCTGAGCCACCTGCATCCATAGACTTTTTGAATATCTTACCAGGTCGTCACTCCAACTAGAGGGTAGCCGTCCCACACTGAGCTTACCGGTACGAGACTGCTACTCGAGAATTTTACATTTTAGCTTTAATTGCAGTTGGATGTAAACATGCTAATCAATGAACACATATTAAAAGAATGTCCTGGCACTGCACCTCGCGGCCTGTGATACTTATAATAGACTGCTTTAAGAATATGATAATTTTACAATAATAAACAATAAAAATGCAGTGACAATACAGTGTTTCTTTTTATCCTAACACAAATAGTTCAAAACACCTTACATGCTATTTATTTTTCGTGGTTAATATCGTAAAAATCGGATATGTTACTATCCAGTCATTTTGGTTTTAATGGTGCTTGGAATGTAAACATGTTATTCAATCAATACAAATTAATAACAATGTCCTGACACTGCACCTGGTGGCATGTGTCACTTTAATACTGCTTTAAGAATGTGATGATTTTACAATAACAAATACAGTGACAATACAGAGTTTTTTATCCTTACACGACCAGTTCAAAACATCTTACGTGCTATTTATTTTCTCAATCGCTGTAGAGGTAAAACTCGCTAAACACCCTTAATAGTTCACTGTTGGACGCACATACCTAAAACCGTGTTACTGGTTGCAAATGATATTAGATAAATAAGTACATGTGTGCTTGTTTCAATATTCATTAACTTTTTTAGGTGGGTTGCTTAGAATAAATGTGTATGTCTTGTAGGCTGAAATCTTGCAGAGCTGCTCGTAAGCAGAGACAAAAAGTATATGGATATTGAAGACAACAGTCTTATATCACATAAAATATCCGTATGATTCCTAACAATTTCATAAATGGACATGTTATTATCAAGTTATTTTGAAAAATATTTTGGAATGATAATGACTGACAATAATAAATACAATTAAATTATACATGTGTTTTGTAATCCTTACACAACTAGTTTAAAACATCTCACTTCATATTTATCAACATAAATAAACATGATATTACCTAGTCATTTTGGCTTTAATGGTGTTTGGGGTATAATAACTAATCAGTTAATATATTTTAAAGCAAAGTTTACACTGCACCTTTACTAACTAACAAAGATATATCAAAATAAAGTCTTAACACCTCGCCTGTCTGTCTGTTCCACTATTAATAGACTACTTTTGAAATGATTACAGTAATAAATACAGTGGTATTTTACTTTGTGTTTTATCCTTTACAACCAGATTAAAACATCTTTCTTACTATATAGCATGTAAAGGTAATATTATAAATGAACATATTATCTTTTATTCATTTTGGCTTTAATCATATTTATTTAATTACTGTAATGGTGTTTGTGATGTATATTCACTAATCAATCAATACATGTAAAAATAGCCTCCACACCATGTTTCTTGGTCAGTGTACTATTTTTTGCCGGAACTACTAAAAGGATTTTCCATCAGTCTAAAAGTACCTATAAATGTTAAATGTACCTGCAACTTTGTTTTATGCTATTAATTATTTAGCTATCCTATTCTATTCTATATACACTATTCTAACTCACAATACTAATAGAAAACAACTTTTAGTTTCGGCTCAGAAGGGCTAGAACCCAGAGCCGTAAAGCCAGATTAAAAAAAAATAGCGTTTAGTTTCTTTTTAGGTTATTGTGATATTCATATTTTAATTTCTCTGAATTCCCTTTAGATGCGATAAAACTAATATTAATTTTGCAATCTATAGATTATAAGGAATAAATCGACATACATTTCATTAAGTATCCCTAAAATTTGTAGTGGGCCCATTCTCCATACAAAAAGAAATTGTCTCCTTTAGTTTTTTAAAAATCTACAAAAATTTGAAATATGTTATTATCGGTACCCTTTCCTTAAATTTATATTTAATGACTTGCTGACACCTAATCTAAGGGTAACACGTGTTAACTAAATATTTTAAAAAAATCTTAACTTTAAAACTACTTACTAAAAAATTCTAAAATTTTGTACATCCGTTCCTTGTATTCTTATAAACACTAATTTATTATAATAACCAAGGGTCTTCGATTTAGTTTTTAGGTTATTGAAATGTCAATTTTTGTCAAAATTTAAAAGTTCAATATATCGTCAGCCACTTAACTTAAAATTGTTCTGAAACTTGCTCCCGGCTCCTCTCCTCGCGTACTATCAGCATGCGACTTCAAAAATAGCCGCACGGCTCTGCTTCATAAAACACGTGCCCACGTGGCACTTGTTTTTTTGCGTTTTTCTCGAAAACTGTTGTTCCGAGAAATCTCAATTTTTGCACATAGGTGGGGGCCGCGAATAGCTTCAAGGCCGCACTTTAAAAAGTAATGGTTATAGCGCTTAATCGCGCAGCGTTTCACTTTGAATATTTTATAATTTTTGAAAATCACTTTTTTCACTATAACATTTCCAGGAAAACTCCGATTTTCTTGCGGTTTTCACTGATTTGAACCGCGAGTCAAAGCACAACTTTTGGTATACTACACACCCAAATCGGTTGCGAAAAACCTATTTTTGCGATTTTTAAAGCACGGAGCAACACAGAAACGTGGCTTTCGGGACGGCAGTTGACACCGGACTGGTTAGGTTAGGTTAGGTTAGGTTCCCGTGTGGACCCGTGTGGAGTTGCCAGTCCTCCCATCGGGCGCGTCCCCAGGTGGCGGATAGGGGAACGCCACCCAGATATGGGTGGTAGCGGGAAACCGCCGCGGACCAAAACTGGCCGGGGTTTGGCGTACCCGAGGTTCCATTAGGACTAGAAACGCCCGGGGCTTAAGAGCATGAAGCCCTAAGAGATGGGCCTTCACAGGCTTGTCGTTGCTCCCGGTATCGCTCTTTGATTAGAGCGGACAGGGATGCAACACACGCGGCGATGTGCCAAGCGCACCAATGCTGGGTGACCCCGCGCGGTGATGTGCCAAGCGCACCGATACCGGGCGATCTCTGTGCGGCGATGTGCCAAGTGCACCAATGCCGGACAACCCGTAAGCCCGTAACCCGGGCACGGGGGCCCCCGCAGGGCCGCGAGGAAGAAAACCTCTTCAAAAATAACCCCAATCCTAAGGTCTAAGGTGCCGAGGGGATGAATGGCTGGGGGGGAGCCCAGTCCCAAGCCTTGGGGGGAAGGGGTTCAGGGACCGCACCCTGTAAAAAAAGGAACCAAAAAAATGCAGTGTGACAAAAAATCTATTCCCCAGGGTGGTCCCGCCAAAAGCGGGGAGTCCACCCCCAGCAGCCTTAATAGGCTCTGTGGCAGCCCCATCGTATCTGGGGGCAATCCACTGCATCGCGGGGATGCACAAGCGTCAACCGCGGGTCCCACAACACCTAAGGGGCAAAGTAATAAGGAAGGAGCCGTGTCGGGTGGTACAGCGGTGCCGACACGAGATAAGCGTGGGCGCTTTAAGCGCCCCAATAATACGCCAGCAAATCAGGCGATTGAGAGCGATGGAGGCGCGTCCGATGGTTCGGCCATATCACTTAAATCGGCCCCATCGGAAGGGGGAAGAAAGCGTAAGGCCAAGCCCCCAAGTGCTGCGGTTGTGGCTGCTAAATTTGCGGCAGTGTCAGCCAGCCTCTGAAGAAGAGGCCGCCACAGGCATGGAAACAGAAGAGGATCTTTTCGACCCCTCCGTAACGCCCACGAACACCAGGGCGAAAAAAAGCCTGCCCGACCTAGAGGAGTTGGCCCGCGAAATGTCGACGCATAGTGACAGTGAGCTTGGCCAACAAATCGAAATAAATCTCCAGGCCGTTGAAAAGGTAGCAGATCGCTCTCGCAACCTAAAAGGCAATTTCGTGAGGGGTATAAGGCTAGCTGTGCGTAATATAAAGGCGGCGACTGAAGAACTTGCGCGAAGGACCAAGACAAGCGAAAACATCAAAAGGCTTGAAAAGGAGAACGAGGAATTGCGATCACAGCTGGCCAGCCTTGCGGCTAAAACGGAAAAACTAACGGAGGATTTATCTGCTCCGCAAGCAGGAAACACAAAGGCCCATCCACCGAACACAGCAGCCACGTCCAATCGACCGGTGCTAGCACACCACAAGGCCAAGCATGGAGAGGGGGACCTCATGGAGCGTATTGGGTCCCTAATCGAAGAAAAATTGGCTATATTTGAGGCCAAGATGTTTCCCGATAGGGTGATCCGACCTCCATTGGCAGGTACGAGTCGAGGTGAGTTACCACAACGGCTATCACCACCTTTACAATCGGCTCCATCGTCGCAGCCACAGAAGACGAAAAGGCAAAGGTCGAAGAGGAAAAAGAAGCCTGCCTACCCACCGCTGGTCGATCTTCCCCCTGTGGCTGCGTCGGTATCGAATGACCCGGTACCGCCCAATGCCAGTTCATGGGTAGAAGTGGCTAAAAAGCCCAAAAATTAAAGGGCCACTGAAAAGCGGATCGCCACGATGGCATCACCTTCCGGTACAGCGAAAGAGGCGGAAAACAAAAAAGTATTGCGTGCCCCAACATCTGCGGCCGTAACAGTTACGGTGTCGGAAAGCTCCACTGTTACTTATGCCAAAGTAATGGAGGAGGCAAAGGCCAAAATACACTTGGCAGATTTTGGCATCGAAACAGTCCGCCAGAAGCGGGCGGTAACCGAGGACTCCTGCTGGAAATTAAGGGTCCAGATTGCGGCGCGAAGGCGGACAAGCTGGCGGCCAAAATGCGTGAGGTTCTCTCAGACCTAAACGTGCGAATCAATCGGCCAGTTAAAACAAGCGACGTTCGACTGAGGGACCTCGACGACGCCGTTAGCACTTTGGAGGTTGCGGCGGCTATGGCTGAGCAGGAGATTGTTCGGTGGATGACATAAAGTCGGGAAATCTGCCGAAATCCCACTAGCATGGGGACATGCTGGGTGCGGTGCCCAGTCACGGCAGTCCGCAAGATTGCGGCTGTTGGGCGAGTGTGCGTGGGTTGGGGTCTGCTCGAGTTGAATTACTGGAGCCCAGGCCCATGCATTGTTTTCGGTGCCTAGAAAGGGGCACGTTGCCAGCAGGTGCTCCAGTGAAACAAACAGAGGCGCACGTTGTTATGCTTGTGGAGAGCAAGGACACAGGGCGAAACAGTGCACTGCGTCGGCACTAAAATGTCCCCTGTGTTCCGATCTCGGGCATTCTGCTGGCCACAGATTAGGGAAGAAGTGCATCCCACCTCCCAAAAAAGGAAGGAAGAATGGTGAGATATCTGCACCCACCAGCAAGGCAGCCACAACGACTTCCGTCGCTGCACCGAGTATTAGCTCGGCTATGGAGGTGGCTGAGTTATAAATTCGCGCCCTGAAAGTCCTCCAGGGCAATCTAAACCACTGCCGCAATGCGCAGCATCTGCTTATGCAAACCATTGCGGGTGGCGGGTTGCCCTTGCAGTAGCGGAGCCCTATGCCGTCCCCGACCATCCTCGCTGGTTCGGTGACGAATCAGGCTCCGTCGTCATCTACTGGGGTGTGAGGGGTGCCCCACCCTGCACTCTATTGAGAAGAGGCAGGGCTTTGTTGCAGTGCAATGGGGCCCCCTGGCCATAGTGGGCTGCTATGTCTCTCCTAATAGGTCCCTTGCCGACTACGAGGCGTACCTGGACGAGGTGGCGAATTGTGTTCGCGAATATCAAACTCGTCCGTTGATCGCTCTGGGAGATTTTAACGCCCACACAAGGGCTTGGGCAACCAGAGACGATCCCAAGGAGAGACAGTGATGGTATGGGCGGCTGGGCTGGACCTCCGATTAATTAATCAGGGGTCCGTAAGCACATGTGTACGGTGGCAGGGGGAGTCCATCGTGGATCTTACGTGGGCAACTCCTCCTGCAATGCAAATGCTGTCGGGCTGGCGAGTGGCGGAGGAGGCGGTCACTTTGTCTGACCACCGCCACATCGTATTCGATGTTTCACTTCGACAGCCCGACAGTAACCCCAGTCGCCGAGAGAGCAGCCCACCGCGGCGTTGGTGTCTCAAGCGGCTCGACCGAGACAAGCTCGAAGCCGGTGCCATAGTCGAGTCCTGGACAGAAAACGCCGAAGAGGTTCAGTCCAATCCTGAAGTGGAAGCGAACTGGTTTCGGGGTACGATGGCGCAAATTTGCGACCTGTCGATGCCCAGAACCAGTCGCCCCAAGCGCAAAACAGTGTACTGGTGGTCAGCTGAAATCGCACGGCTCCGTGCGCTCTGCTTGCCGTGTCGGCGCCAGTACACTATTAGCCCGAAGGAGAAGACGACGAGCTCCGCCTGAGGAGATAGCCAGACTTTACGGGGCATACCGAGCGGCTACAAAGGCGCTACAAATCGCCATTTCCAACGCCAGGTCTCGGTCCTCAAAGAGCTTCTGAAGGGACTCAATAAAGATCCCTGGGGGCGCCCATACAGGATGGTGCTGGGTAAGCTCCGGCCCTGGTCGCCCCCTTTGACGGAGACTCTCGATCCGGATCTTCTGGGAAGGGTCATCAGCACGCTCTTCCCAGAGGACCGGTCAGGTCCCGAAGGTCACCTGCCGTCTTCATGGGAGTGGCGAGATGAGATGGGGGTGACCGTCGAGGAGTTGGACCGAGCCGTTAGCCGCTTAAAAGCCCGGAACACAGCACCGGGGCCCGACGGAATCCCGGGCCGGGCCCTAGTGCTGAGTCTGGCTGCCCTGGGGAACAGGCTCAGACAGCTGTTTACCAGCTGTCTGCGGTGTGCCAAGTTCCCCACAGCCTGGAAAGAGGCAAGACTGGTCCTCTTGAAGAAGGAGGGCAGGGCCGCTGATTCTCCCTCTGCGTACCGCCCCATATGCCTGTTGGACGAGATTGGCAAATTGTTCGAGAGGATAGTTGCCACTCGGCTCAGCGGGCATCTGTCGCGCGTCGGTCCCGATTTGGCTGACAGCCAGTTTGGGTTCCGGCGGGAGCGTTCCACTGTAGATGCGATTATGCGCGTCCGCTCCCTGTCGGAACAAACAGTATCACAGGGTGGCGTGGCGTTGGCGATAAGTCTTGATATCGTCAACGCCTTTAATTGGGACGCAATCAGGAGGGCACTGATACATCATCAGGTGCCCCCCTGCCTGCAAGGTATTATTGGGGACTACTTGCGCGACAGGTACATTCTGTACGTGGGGCAAGATGGTAGAAAGATCCGGAGGGAGATCAAACGTGGGGTTCCACAGGGCTCGGTGCTGAGTCCACTACTGTGGAACCTCGCGTACGATGTGGTTCTGCGAGTCGACCTTCCCGCTGGCGTAAATGTCGTGTGCTATGCCGACGACACCTTGGTGATCGCCAGCGGGATAACTTTCGAGAGGGCAAGGGCTCGCCGAGCTTGGGGTGGAAGTCGTCGTCTCCAAAATCCACGAGTTGGCTTAGAAATAGCGCCTCACAAGACCGAGGCCCTATGGTTCCATAAATTACCACGGGCAAGGAACCACCTGACTCGTGCGTCCGCGTGGTGGGTCCGAAGTCAGAGTGGGAGGCATGAAGTACCTAGGCCTCCACCTGGACAGTCGCTGGGGCTTCGAAGAACATTTCGAGCGCCTAGTCCCCCGAATCGAAAGGGTGGCGGGTGCTATGCATAGACTGCTGCCCAATCTAGGGGGACCGACGGAGGAAGTACGTCGCCTCTATGCGGGAGTTATACGGTCCGTAGCTCTGTATGGAGCGCCTGTATGGGCAAAAAGGCTAGCCATCCGACGCTGTAGAACTAAAATTTACAGTGTCCAGCGGAGGATGGCCATACGGATCGTACGAGGATACCGCACTATATCCTTTGAGGCGGCGACAATCCTGGCTCGCTTTCCACCACTAGATATACTGGCGGAAATGGACGCGAGGGTGTACGACCGAATCCGTGCCCTCCGCCAGAGTGGTGGTAGTGAGCCAGAAGAGGCGCTCGAATCAATTAAACGGCAGGAACGACGAAACGCCCTGGCGACATGGCGCACTCGACTTGAGGAGCGCTATGAACGCAAACGTGTCATTGGAGCAATCCTGCCGGTCTTCGAAGCCTGGATGCAGCGACGAACAGGAAGACTTATTTAGACTTACACAGATAATTACCGGGCATGGGTGCTTCGGTGATTATCTGTGTAAGATCGACGCGAGACGACGGCGAACTGCTTCCACTGTGGTGGACGGAACAGGACTCCGCTTCCCATACGCTCGCAGTATGCCCAGCGTGGGAACGGGAGCGGACAATCCTGGTGAACCGCATTGACGGAACCTCTCCTGCCAGCGGTCGTGTCGGCGATGCTGAGCGGGATTCGGCGTGGAGGGCCGTAGCCACCTTCTGTGAATCTGTTATGATTCAGAAGGAGGCTTCTGAGCGGGATCGGGAGAGGGCAGATCCCGCGCGGAGACGACGTCGTCAAGGCGCTCGTCACGGCCCTCCTCTTGAAAACGGTGTTCCCCTACCAGAAACGGGGCCTCCGGGGTTGCAGACACTCGGGGCGGGGGCCTCGAGTGCCTAGTTATGTAACCCCCGAGGAGGACGATGACTCGGAAGTGGTCTCGAGACATCGTGGTAGCACTGCGAGGGTGCTGGGGGTAGCATGTACTGCCCCCAGGACGTGCTATTAGTGTAGCAAAGCGATGGAGGGCCCCGGTTGCGTTCCGAACGGAGATCCGGACCCCTCGTTTACGCTGATGGTGACCACCGTGGGGTTTTAGCCGGTAGGAGTCCGGCGTAACCTTTTCGTTGCCCCCGCAGCGGAAGGTATCCATGAGGATTTCCCCATGAAAAAAAAAAAAAAAAAAGGTTCCCGTGTGGAGTTGCCAGAGCTCCCATCGGGCGCGTCCCCAGGTGGCGGATAGGGGAACACCACCCAGATATGTGTGGTAGCGGGAAACCGCCGCGGACAAAAATGGGCGGGGTTGGGCGTCCCCATAGTTTTATTAGGACTAGAAACGCCCGGGGCTTAATGCCCTAAGAGATGGGCCTTCACAGGCTTGGCGTTGCTCCCGGTATCGCTCTTTGATTAGAGCGGACAGGGGATGCAACACACGCGGCGATGTGCCAAGCGCACCAATGCTGGGTGACGCCGCACGGTAATGTGCCAAGCGCACCGATTCCGGGCGACCTCTGTGCGGCGATGTGCCAAGCGCACCTATGCCGGACAATCCGTAAGCCCACTAGGGCGGGGCCCCACAGAAGTCGCGAGAAGACAACCTCTCCAAAAATAACCCTAATCCTAAGGTCTAAGGTGCCGATGGGATGAATGGCTGGGGGGGAGCCCAGTCCCAAGCCTATGGGAGGGGGGATTCAGGGACCACACCCTGTAAAAAAAAAGGAAAACTATGACATGCAGTGCGACAAGAAAAATACTCCCCAGGGTGGTCCTGTCAACCCTGTTGTTGGCGGGGAATCCACCCCCAGTAGCCTGTACCCTAATTAGGCTCTGTGGCAGCCCCAACGTATCTGGGGGGGGCAATCCGCTGCATTGCGGTGATGCGCCAGCGTTAACCGCGGGCCCCATAACAACAGTGGGCCAAACTCAAAAAGAAGGAGCCGTGTCGGAAATATCGACACGAGACAAGCGTGGGCGTTTTAAGCGACCTAACACCACGAGCAGTCAGGCCGGTGAGAGCGATGCGGATGGTGGGTCTGATGGTTCGTTCGTGTCGCTCACATCGGTAGGAGGTCGAAACGGAAAGCGAAGCCTCCAGTACGTCGGTTGTGGCGGCTAAATTCACGGCGGTCCCAGTTGCAGCCTCTGGAGGAGAGTGCGACAGGGCTGAAACAGAAGACCTCTTGATCCTTCCGTAACGCCCACTAACACCAGGGCGAAGAAGAACCTACCGGGCCGGAAACGTTGGCCCGTGAAATGCGTTCTCATGGAGATCTAGAGCTCGGTCAGCAAATTGATTTTCATCTCCAGGTTCTCGAAAAGTTGCCGATCAATCCCGTAATCTCAAAGGAGAGTATGCGTGGCATAAGGTTGGCTGTACGTAACATTAAAGCTGCAGCAGAAGAACTCGCGCGAAGGACCGACTCAAATGATAACGTCGCCAGGCTGGAGAGAGAGAACACGGAGTTGCGTTCCCAGCTTACCAGTCTTTCGACTAAGACGGAAAGACTTACACAAGAAATTAGCCTCCTCCGCAAGCAAATGCAGGAACGGTCTACCTTGCCAAAACAGCTAGCATCCAAACCTAGGAGCGGGAAAGAGGAGCTCATGGCAGACATTGGGGCTCTAATTGACAGGAAGCTGGAGGCCTTCCAGACAAGATTGATTCCTGAAAGGGCATCAGCCAACCAGCAGCTGACACCGCGGGAACAGCTGCCAGCGTCAATGAGAGCAGGACGTACGCAGTCGCAGCCACTACCACCACCACCGCAGCCGAAAAGAAAAACGAAGGGCAAAGAAAAAGGCCTTCCATCTGCCGGTGGAGGATCTGCCTCCAGTGGCTGCCCCACCACAGCCGCACAACTCGCCACCGCTGATGGTAAGCTCATGGGCGGACGTGGCAAGAATGCCAAAGCAAAAGCGGTCTACAGAAGTGGCGAATGTCCTTCTCAAGAAGGAAAAGGAGAAAAACTGAAATGCGTACGCCAGCATCGGCGGCAGTTACAGTGACGTTGCTAGGACTCTGTGCTCACATATGCCAATGTAATGGGGGAGGCAAAGGCCAGGATCCAATTGGCAGAGTTGGGAATAGACTCCGTTCGCCAAAAGCGAGCTGTAACAGGGGGTTTACTTCTCGAGATTGCGGGACATGATTGCAACTCAAAGGCGGACAAGCTGGCAGCGAAACTGCGCGAGGTCTTCTCTGATCTGAACGTCCGAATTAGTCGCCCAATTAAAACGCGCGACGTTCGACTGAGAGACCTTGACGATGCTGTCAGCACCTGTGAGATAGCAGCCGCGATCGCCGAGTTGGGTGGTTATTCGGTAGACGACATCAAAGTTGGTGACGTCCGCCGAACCCCCACCAGCATGGGGACGTGCTGGATGCGGTGCCCGGTAACGGCGGTCCGAAAATAATGGCTGAAGGACGGGTACGGATAGGCTGGGGTTCCGCTCGAGTGGAACTGCTGGAGCCCAGGCCTATGCACTGCTACAGGTGCCTCGAGAAGGGACATGTGGGGTAAGTGCCTAACGAGGCAGACAGAAGCACCGTTGCTGCGCCTGCGGCGAACCCGGTCATAGAGCGAACCAGTGCACTGCGTCGGCACAAATGTCCCGTTTGCTCCGACCTCGGGCGCCCCTCCAGCCATAGGTTAGGAAAAATGCACTCAACCTGCAAAACGTAAGCAGAGTAAGTCCTCTCACTCCTCCAGCGAGACGGTCACAGCAGCACCTGTTGCGGCACCGAGCTCCGACTCGGCAATGGAAGTTGCTGAGACGTAAAATTCACGCCCTCAAAGTCCTCCAGGGCAACCTGAACCACTGCCGTGCACAACATCTGCTTATGCAGACCATTGTGGAGTGGCGGTTTGCCTGCAGTAATGTGGAACCCCATACCGTCCCCGACCATCCTCGCTGGTTCGGCGACGAATTGGGCTCCGTAGCCATCTACTGGGGGGGTGGTGATGGTGCTCCACCCTGCGTCCTCCTGCAAAGGGGGCAGGGCTTTGTTGCAGTGCAATGGGGCACCCTGGCTATAGTGGGCTGCTATGTCTCTCCCAACAGGACCCTCGCCGACTACGAGGAGTACCTGGACGAGTTGGCGGATTGCGTGCGCAGGTGCTTACCCCGTCCGTTGATCGTCCTAGGAGATTTTAACGCCCATAACAGGGCTTGGGGCAACTCTAGGGACGATCCAAAGGGAGATCATAATGGATTGGGCGGCTGGTCTGGACCTTCGACTATTAAATCAGGGTCTGAGTACATGTGTGCGGTGGCAGAGTCCATTGTAGACCTTACGTGGGTGACTCCTCCTGCAATGCGAATGCTGTCGGGATGGCGAGTTGCGACAGGGTGGTGACATTGTCAGACCACCGCCACATCGTGTTCGATGTCGCACTTCGCCACTTCGACAGTAATTCCAGTCGTCAGAAGGCGGCCCACCGCGGCGTTGGTGTCTCAAGCGGGTTGACCGAGACAAGCTCGAAGCTGCCGCCATCGTCGCGGCCTGGCCAGAAAAGCCGAAGAGGTTCCGCTCGATCCGGGTGGAAGCGAACTGGTTCCGGGCTACGTTGGCGCAAATATGCGACATCTCGATGCCCAGAACCAGTCGTCCTAAGCGCAGGGCGGTGTACTGGTGGTCGGCAGAAATTGCACACCTTCGAGCGATCTGCTTGCGGGTCGGCGCCAGTACACAGAGCCCGAAGAAGGCGAGCTCCACCGGAGGAGATAGCCAGACTCTACAGGGCATACCGAGCGGCTACAAAGGCGTTACAAATTGCTATATCTAACGCCAGGTCTCGGTCCTGGAAAGAGCTCCTAGAGGACTCAACGAAGATCCCTGGGGCGACCGTACAGGATGGTGCTGGAAAACTCGGCCCTGGTCGCTGCCCTGACGAAACTCTCGATCCGGACCTGCTGGGAAGAGTGATCGGCACGCTTTTCCCGGAGGACCGGTCAAGTCCTCAGGTCACCTGCCGTCGTCATTGGAGTGGCATGATGAGATGGAGGTGACCGTGGAGGAGCTGGACCGAGCCGTTAGCCGCTTTAGAGGCCGAAGCACCGCACCGGGGCCTGACGGAATTCCTGGTCGGGCTCTGGTGCTGAGTCTGGCTGCGTTGGGGGACAGGCTAAGACAGCTGTTTACCGGCTGTCTGCGGAGTGCCAAGTTCCCCACAGCATGGAAAGAAGCAAGGTTGGTCCTCTTGAAGAAGGAAGGCAGGGCCGCCGATTCTCCCTCTGCGTACCGTCCCATATGCCTGTTGGACGAGATTGGCAAATTGTTCGAAAGGATAGTTGCCACTCGGCTCAACGGACATCTGTCGCGCGTCGGTCCCGATCTGGCTGATAGCCAATTTGGATTCCGACGGGAGCGTTCCACTGTAGATGCCATTATGCGCGTCCGCTCCCTGTCGGAACAAGCAGTATCCGAGGGTGGTGTGGCGTTGGCAATAAGTCTTGATATTGTCAACGCCTTTAACTCTCTACCCTGGGATACAATAAGGAGGGCATTAGCATACCACCAGGTGCCTACCTACCTGCAAGGCGTAATTGGGGACTACTTGCGCAACAGGTACACTCTGTTCATGGGGCAAGATGGTAGGAATATCCGGAGGCAGATCAAACGTGGGGTTCCACAGGGCTCAGTGCTGGGTCCGCTACTGTGGAACATCGCGTACGACGCGGTTCTGCGTGTCGATCTTCCTGCTGGCGTAAATATCGTGTGCTATGCCGACGACACACTGGTGGTTGCCAGCGGGGACACCTTCGAGGGGACCAAGGAGCTCGCTGAGCTTGGGACGGAAGTCGTCGTCGCCAAAATCCACGAGTTGGGTCTAGAAATAGCGCCTCATAAAGCGAGGCCTTGTGGTTTCAAATTACCTCGGAGCAGGAACCACCCGACTCGTGCGTCTACGTGGATGGGTCTGTAGTCAGAGTGGGGCGGTACGCGGTACCTAGGCTCCACCTGGACAGTCGCTGGGGCTTCGAAGAGCACTTTGAGCGCCTAGTCCCCGGATTGAGAGTTGCCCATCTAGGGGGACCGAGGAGGAAATACGCCGCTATGCAGGGGTGGTACGATCCGTAGCCTTATACGAGGCACCTGTGTGGGCGAAAAGGCTAGCCATCCGGCGCTGTAGATCTAAAATCTACAGTGTCCAGCGGAGGGTGGCTATACGGATCGTGCGAGGATACCGTACGATATCTTTTGAGGCGGCAACAGTCCTGGCTTGTTTTCCACCCTAGATATACTGGCGGATATGGATGCGGTGTACAACCGAATCCGCATCCTCCGTCAGAGGGTGGCAGTGAGACAGATGAGGCGCTCGAGTCTATAAAACGGCAGGAGCGCCGGAACGCTGGCGATATAGCGCACTCGACTCAACGAGGAGCGCTATGCCCGCAAACGCGTTGGCGCATCCTGCCGGTCTTCGAAGCCTGGATGCAGCGACGAGAAGGAAGACTCACCTACAGACTTACACAGATAATTACCGGGCACGGGTGCTTCGGTGATTACCTGTGTGAATTGGATGCGAAGCGACGGTGAACTGCTTCCACTGCGGTGGACAGGACCAGGACTCCGCGTCCCATACGCTGGCGGTATGTCCAGCGTGGGAACGGAGCGAATGATCCTGGCAAACCGGGTCGGTCGGGACCTCTCCTGCCAGCAGTCGTGTCGGCGATGTTGAGCGGGGACTCGGCGTGGAGGCCGTAGCCACCTTCTGTGAGTCCGTAATGGTCCAGAAGGAGGCTGCTAAGCGGGATCGGAGGAGGACAGATCCCACTCGGAGACGACGCCATCAAGGCGTTCGTCACGGCCTCCCTGAAGATGGTGCTCCCCTACCAGAAATGGGGCCTCTGGGGTTGCAGGCGTTTGGGCAGGGGCCTCAATGCCTAGTAATGTAACCCCGAGGAGGACGATGGCTCAGAGTGGTCCCGTGACATCGTGATAGCACTGCGAGGTGCTGGGGTAGTAAGTTCTACCCTGGGACGTGCTTTCAATAAAGCAAAGCGAGGCCCCGGTTACGTTCCGAACGGAGATCCTGGACCCTCGTACACGCTGATGGAGACCACCGTGGGTTTTAGCCGGTAGGAGTCCGGCATAACCTTTAGGTTGCCCCCGCAGCCGGAGGAATCCATGAGGATTTCCCCACGAAAAAAAAAAAAAAAGGTTAGGTTGGTATCTTCCATATATCCTCTTCCCTGAACGAGTGGGACACGTTCCCCGGCGATGGCTTCGCCCCAGCACAGACTCTCCAGAAGAGGAGAGCACCGATGTCCTCGAGGTGACGCAAGCAGAGACGAGAGCGGCCGTGTCGCGACTCCGGGCTAAGAACACAGCGCCCGGACCCGACGGAGTTCCTGGTCGAGCTCTCGTCCTGGCTGTGAAGGAGCTAGAGCCCCAGTTGAGGGGCTCTTCACGGCATGTCTCCAGCAGGGTCAGCTTCCGTGTGTGGAAGGAGGGAGGCTGGTCCTGCTCAGGAAGGAGGGCCCACGGACTCACCGTCCGCGTACCGGCCCATAGTGCTGCTCGACGAGGCGGGCAAACTTTTTGAGCGTATCATCGCAGATCGCCTCGTCAGCCACTTGTGCAGAGAGGGGCCGGACCTGGACGAGAACCAATTTGGTTTTCGTCGCGGGCGCTCCACCATAGACGCTATTACGCGCGTGAGGGCCCTGGCGGAGGAGACAGTATCCCGGGGTGGGGTAGTGCTGGCGGTGTCTTTAGACATCTCCAACGCCTTCAACACCCTACCCTGGAGTTGTATTCGGGAGGCGCTGAATTACCATCGCGTGCCTCCCTACCTCCGCCGCACAATAGGGGCTTACCTTGAAGAGAGATACGTATCGGGGACGTGACGGCGCTGGTCGGCGCGTCATGTCGTGCGGTGTTCCGCAGGGATCGGTCTTGGGACCGCTCCTGTGGAACATCGGCTACGACTGGGTGCTGAGAGGCGAACTCCCGTCGGGCGCCGACTTGACGTGTTATGCAGACGACACGTTTGTCACTGCCCGGGGGAGCTCGCACAGGGAGGCAGCGTTAGTTGCCACGGCTGCGGTGTCACAAGTGGTGAACCGTATCCGGCGCCTGGGCCTGAAGGTGGCTCTAAACAAGTCGGAGGCCATTGAGTTCCATGGCCCTTGACGCGCGCCGCCTCCGGGATCACACATCGTGATCAGTGGGGCCCGGATAGCTGTCGAATCCACCATGAAGTATCTGGGATTGGTGCTCGACAGCCGATGGGAATTCGGACCCCACTTCCGGTGGCTGGCGCCCAAGTTGATGGGTGCAGCGGGCGCGCTTTCAACGTTGCTTCCCAACTTGGGGGGCCCGAGCGCCGCCTGTAGGCGGTTGTACGTGGGAATCGTGCGGTCCATGGCCCTGTATGGGGCCCCTGTGTGGGCGATGGACATGACGGCCAGCACTCTCGCCATTCTGCGAAAACCGCAAAGGGCGATGGCCGTCAGAGTCGTCCGCGGCTATCGCACGATTTCCTACGAGGCGGCTTGCGTCCTGGCTGGATCCCCGCCCTGGGACCTAGAGGCGAAAGTACTCGCGTCATTATATCGATGGCGCGAGGAAGAGCGGGCACGGGGCTCGAGGCCGGTGCAGCGGCAGATCGCGCTGCGCCGAGAGGAGCTCCGTCAGGTCTTGGTGGCGGAATGGCGGCAAAGGCTTCTGCGCCCTACCGCCGGCCTCGCTACCGTCGAGGCGATCCGGCCAGTACTCGACGACTGGCTCGGGAGAAGGCACGGCTCCCTGTCGTTTAGGGTGACGCAAGTGCTGTCGGGGCACGGCTGCTTCGGCAAGTACCTGTGCCGCATAGACAGGGAGCCGGACGCTCGGTGCCACCACTGCGTCCATTGCGGGGAGGACACGGCGCAACACACGCTCGCCGAGTGTGCAGCTTGGGAGGAGCAGCGCCGTGTCCTCACAAATGAAGTGAAGCGATCTGTCGCTGCCGGCCTTAGTGCGGAAGATGTTCGGTAGCGCAGGTCGTGGGACGCGGTGACATCACGTCCTCGCAGAAGGAAACTGCGGAACGGGAAGGGAGATATCGACTCCTTCCCGGCCGCAGAAGGCGCACCGAGCGCAGGAGAAGGCGGACAACGCCCTTTTCGGCCCATGAATGGGTCCAGGGCGAGGGACCTGAAATTGCCCCCTCTTCGATGGCCCTGAGGTGGAGGCGCGTGCGGGTGTCGGCGCGCGCCTCTGAGGCGATGCACGGGGTAGTTGAACACCACTACCCCGTGCAGGAGACGAGGCCTGGACAGACCGAGCCAGCACTAGTGTGGGGCTGCGGAAGAATTTGGATTCCCGCGGCCCCGCGCGCACGTGCGAGGAGACACCGGGGTGGTTTAAGCCGGTAAGAGTCCGGCACGCCCCTCCGCCTTTCCCCAGGCGGAGGTAGTCCATGAAGATTTCCCCCCGCAAAAAAAAAAAGGTTAGGTTAGGTTAGTTTAGGTTTTTTTTTTTCTTTACTAGTTCCTCTGACATGTGGAACTCAGGGACTTTTTTCATCTTTTATTATGTTTTATTCTTTTGTTTTTATTTGACATTCTTTTTATTTATTTTTTTTGAGTTTTCTATTCTTTTTATTTTGTTTTACTGTTTTCTTTATCTCTTTTTATTTTCTTTTCCTTTATTCTTATCTACTTAATTCTAGGTACATTTAACACTTATGCTATTTTTTATTTCTACTTCATTATAATGGGCTGTTTACATTATATATTTACATATATTGTGTTACAGTTCCCTTTTTTTCCACTCTTATTTATTCTTATTTACTACCTTATAAGCTATATTTTTACAGTAACTTAAAAATCTATTTCTTACATGTTTATTTCTTATAATTCTATGTACATTATCCCTATCTATCTTTATTTTTATCTCTATTTCCAGGTCTATTCTCTCCTTACAATATATAGGGCATTCTGTTATGAGGTGAATTATACTTTCCTCTTTTTCTGGATCACAGGCACATGCCGGGCTCTCCTTACATTTGAAACGATATAAATATTCGGAGAAACCGCCATGTCCTGTTATCACTTGTACAAGCATTGGATCCATGTCCATTTTCCTTATTATAGGGTAGGCATTTACGGCGTCTGGGAAAAACACTTTGGTGGTGGAAGCCGTTTCCCCTTCCATATATCGTCGGTTCCATTCGTCAAGCGAGTCCAGACGAATCTGTCGCTTGACGAAAGAAACCGGACACTTTTCGTAGTGTGATTTGCTTTTTATTTTTAATGCTGCTTCTTTGGCTAATTGATCTGCTCTCTCGTTCCCCTCCAATCCTGCGTGAGTTTTTATCCAGAAAAGTTGGAGTGATTTGCCTTGTTTGTATATTGAGCTTAAATTTTTTCTAATCTCTGCCGCTAGGGGATGGAGGGAAACGCTTTGGACGACTGTTTCGAGAGCAGATCTAGAATCGCTGTATATATTGTAGCTTTGTGCCGGATCGTTAAGCGCATGCCTACTTGCTTCCAAAATGGCGAGCAACCTCCTGGAAGACGGTGCAGAAATTTCCCAACTTCAATTTCCGGCTACTCGCCTCCGCTGCATCGTTCCAGATGGATAGAGCAGCGCCGACTTTCCCCTCAATCTTACTTCCATCCGTATATATTTTAGGCCTTTGTTGTCATGTTGGTCAACTTGTGCACCGTCCTCCAGACATATGAATTTCAGGCCATATTGGTCCGCGGGGTGTGGCGTCCTATCATACTCTACTTTTACCTCCATTTCTCGATCTCCTACCACTCGTGGTTGGTCTTCGTATCTTTTGGTCGTGTTTGCCTAATGGTAATCTCTATAGATACTGTCCCACATACTTTCTCTATCCTGTTTTGTGCAGAAGTTCTTCCAGCTTATTGTTTGGCTTTTATTGCTCTTCATATTTCCTTTTGCTAGAATGAACTCGTTCACTACCCATCTTTTACGGCTTGGTGCAGCACATTGTATTCTTTCTTTTGGTGTTCATGTCTCTTTTCAATTTTTCCAAGTCTTCATTCCACCATATTATTTTCGGTCTGTTCTTAAATTTAATTAGAGGTATTGTCTTTTCACATGTTTTCTTTACACCGTCAATGTAATTTTCTATCATTAGTTCTAAAGCTTCCTTAGTTATAATGTTGTTGATTTCATTTTTATCTATATTCCTTCTTTTTATTTGGTTTGTCAATTTTTTTAAATAGGAGCCATTAGCCTTTTTCGTATTGAATATTCTTGTCGTACTTTTGTCTGTCTTGTGTTGGTCTTTTAATTTTATATTAAATCTGATTGCATTATGGTTTGAGCTAGTGACATGTTTATCTATTCTCCAATCATTTACGACTTCTAGTAGTTCCAATGTGCATGCCGTGATATCAACATGACTCTTGTAGTGTTTCCCTCCTCTTATGGTGTCAAATGTTGGTTCGTTCCCGATATTAAGAATTTGCAAGTTTATCTCTTCTAAAGTTCCTGACAGTGCTCTCCTCTATGGTCTTCTGTCACACTTCCCACCATGCTCCATGCGTTACCATCTTCTCCAGGCAGCATTTTTGTGGTTCCTATGGTCCTAACAATGGTTTTTATATTGTCCAAATAGGGTTCGATTGGCATATAATCTTCCATGTAGATCGATATGACTCCCATGGTCCATTCATTTGTTTTTAATATAGCAACTGCTATATTTTCTGTAGTCAATGTGGGGCTTTCAATAATCTCCACATTCTCGTCAAAAACCACTATGGCCGCCTTTACAGGCTTTGTCTTGTTATTGTTTAGTTGAACCACGCGTGTTCCAACGTGTCTTTTAAGTACTCCCTGGGAGCCTATATACGGTTCCTGTATTAGCGCAAAAGAAATCCTTTCTTTGGCGGCTTCTATTATTAATTCTGTTGTCGCCAGTTTTTTCTTTTGTAAATTGGCCTGTATGACCCTATACGTTTGCAGAGTTTGGAGGGTCTGTGCATCCGTTGAAGTGCTGCTTGCGTCTAAGTCGTCTTTAGCAGTATGCTACCGTCGATCGAGCTAGTGTATCCCATCTTTTTTTAATTGGGCATTCAGAGTCGAAGGCGTTGTGGTCATTTCTATCTTGTTTTGCGTGGAAGCAGTTTCGACACGATGGTGCATTTCCTGCAAGCCAATCTGTGCATTCTGCTCTCATATGTGGGCCGCCACAGTGGCTACAGATGTCAGCAGTTTCCTTGCAGAACCTTCGACCGTGACCGTACCCTAAGCAGCGTGAACACTGCACTAATGGTGTCTGATCTGCCACTCGAACTCTCTGCAAGTCAATGTGCACTCGTCCTACCGTCGTTAGTCGCTGCCACACTTGGGGGGAAACCTGCATGATAACGTGATTTGCATGAGGATTTCTGGTCTTATGTCGATATTTCACGACGAGTCTCTGGTCTTCTGTTTTTATTTCCCCTATTAGGTGATTATTTTGATTTTTTAGCGCAGTCACTATATCTTCATCTGAATTGTACACTAATACGTCTTTTAGGATTATAAGTGGATCCTTATTTTTTACCTCTTCGACATGCAGACTTCCCGATTGTTTAATTCTCTCTGTCACTTTTGCCAGTTCTTCTTTTGATTTATATCGTACAATTACCTTTTGATCTCTCGCTTTTCGTATCCTCTCTATTTGTATACCCTCATATCTTGCGTTTACCGCCGTTCTAATTTTGTCAATAACCTCACCACTAGTATTCTTCGGCTCATCTGACGTCACCACCACCGAGTGTACCTGTTGATGTTTTGTGGTACCTACTGCTTGTGCATAAGTTCGTCCCACATTGTTATTCTGTGGAGTTTGTTTGTTGTTCGGTTATGGTATGTTGTTTACATTCCGCTACTGTTTTCGCATGGTCTTGTAAGTTTATAAGCTCGCTTATTAGCTCGATTGGTGGTGGCAATTCAGTTGAGGTTACAGTTCTTAATTTATGTGTTTTTGTTAGTTGCTCTGCCTCTCGCGCTTTAATATTGTCGCCGTGTTTTCTGCTCGGGCTTTTTCTAGTTGTGAATGGAGTGTCTGTCTCGACTCACTTAATCGGACAATAATCTCATACATCCCCGCTAGATTGCTAAGTTCTGCCTCCTTTATTGATGTCCTTATATTGCCAGACTGTTCCATTTGGTTTTTGGCCTCTTGGTACAACCGGTTTGCTTTAGCTGAGAGACTCGCTGGTGAGCTTCCTGGTGTTGATGAGCTGGTGTATGCTGGGGATCCATCGGATACGCGTGTTCGGAGTGAGTCTGGAGTACTCTCCGGTGGTCGAGGGGACTCTCTTGCGTGAAGTTCCTGCGGACATCACTCCTGCCGTTGTCACTGTGAGTTTAGACCTACCCGAGCTGCCAGTACTGTCAAACTTTGTTTTCGAAGCCATATTTAAAGATTCCCTGATATAAAAAGAAAAAAATACAAGAAAAGAAAAAAAAATGTTTTGTATCGTATAGATTATTGCAAAAGCTCAACAATTCAGTAGGTCGAGAGACAGCTCTCGAGATGCCACATTATGCGCCCAAAACCACGACTCGCTACGTCAATTGGTTCAGAAGTTATAGACGTTACAAGATTTTCAAGATGGCCGCCCAAGATGGCGACTGATAGTTTGGGACTTTATAACTTCCGTTCCCACTGCCGCAGAAATCTCGTGTCTGGGTTCTTTATAATGGGAACAATATGATCTTACTTTCTAGAGTGGTTTTCACAATTAAAATTTTGACTCTATGTAGAGTGTCTAAATGTCAATAAAAGATGGCCACTTGGCGCTTAATAGTATGTCCAAACCACAATCCTGTGCGACGTATGGTTCTTGAATTACACGTGTTTTATTTTTGCAATATATGGCCAAGATGGCGTATATTTTAATTTTGTCTACTGTATGCGAACTATAAGGCCAAATAACACCGTGTTTGATTTTAAACTAATGGAATTTTCATTGTGCATCCACTCAGAGAAGTTAATTATAATTTTGATGATTTTTTTAAATTTATGTATAGCTATAAATTACAAAATTATTAAAATCTTGATTTAAACTTATTCAATTTTTATCAAATTCTCAGGGACGGTCAGGTTAATGATTGTTACACGAATAAAGCTTCTATTTTTCTAAAAACCATTATGTGTTCGGATCCAATAAGGTTACAAACTTATTTTTACTTATTTTGCGGTTGGTTTTACACGTATAATTTACAAATAAATCAATAAAATTAAAACTATTTAACATAAAATAAACTAATTACTGATTTTTAAAGAACATAAAGTATTCCTTTAACAAATAGTCTCTTTTGGTAATGTCATAGATCGTTATACAGAGTTATACGCCCTCAAAATTAGGGTTGTCACTTTGTCAACTGCTATTAGTTATAACTTTTGAATTAATGATTTTTTTTTAATTTTAAAACTTGATAATAGTTTGAAACTCACTTTTCCTTCGAATTTCAGTCCGCATACCAGTCGCACGATTTCTGTGTCAATTTTGGTAAACACGTGGTTTTTCTAAATATGGTTATAACTCGGCACCACTTCAATGAAAAAATCTAATTTTTTAGGACCATGTAGCAAACAATGAGCCCCACAGTATGACATAGAAAAACATGTATGTCATAGATCTTAATCGCACAGCGTTCACAAAAAACTGTTTATATAACCTAAATACCACGTGCTTAACACAGAAAAACCAAAATAACACTTTCAATAACAGCGTCCGGATAAATCCAAAAACGTAATAATACGGACGTCGTGAAAACACAACTTTTGACACTTAACACGAGAAAATAGCACTTAATTTACTATTTTTACTGATTTTATTAAAGACGGAGCTAAGCAAAACGATGCTTACGACTCGACGTTTGCGGAGCAACTATGGTTAGGTTAGGTTAGGTTAGGTTAGATTTTTTTTTTGCTGCTTTCCTCTGACATGGAGGTCAGAGACATTGTCAGCTCGACACGGACTTCAAATTCTTGTTTTTATTTATTTCTTTGTCCTTAATATTATAGAGGGTGTAGAGGACTCCGGGTTTTCGTTCGGGAGTCCTACTACTCTTAATCTAATACATGTAATCATAATTCACCATCATAATTCTTAATTATTAATACCTCTATTTACTAATATATAATGCGTAGAGAGATCAGGGACGTTTTGCTCTTTTTTCCTTATGATATATAATTTTTTGTTGTGATTTCACTTCATTTCTTTCTTACTGATATTTATATATCTTACATTCGGTTCTTTTTTGTTATTTTACTTATGTCTAATATTATTATTACATTTGTGTTTGTTGCTATATCTTAATCTACTTTTCTATTAATTTATCGGAGCTGTTTACTTTATATACTTATATATAAATCACAGTTCCCTTATTGCTATTTTTATTTATTCTTTTTTACTACCTTATTTGTTATAAGCTTACAATAGTTTAAGAACCTTATTCTAATAGACTTATCTCCTATTATTTTACATATATTATCTTTTTCTATTTTAGTTTCTAGTTCTGTTTCTACATTATTTCTTTCTTTGCTATAGATAGGACATTCTGTTATAATGTGCAATATGCTTTCTTCCATCATTGGATCACAGGGACATGATGGGCTCTTCTTGCATTTGAACCGGTGCAAGTATTCCGAGAACCCGCCATGTTCTGTCATCACTTGCACCATTAACGGATCTATATTTAGTTTCCTTATTATAGGATAGGCGCTTATTGCGTTGGGGAAATATATTTTAGTTATAGAGGCCGTTCCGCCTTCCATGTAGCGCCGGTTCCATTCGTCAAGTGCGTCAAGACGAATCTGTCTTTTGACGAATGAAATCGGGCACTTCTCGTAATTAGGTTTTGTTTTTAGTTTTAAGGCGGCTTCCTTTGCTAATTCGTCTGCCCTCTCATTCCCTTCCAACCCTGCGTGTGCTTTAACCCAAAACAATTTAATTGATTTTCCTTGTTTCTGCATTTTTGAGATATTTTTTCTAATATTTGCCGCTAAGGGGTGGAAGGAAACGTTCTGGACATTTTGCAACACATTGCCGACTCTCTAAGCGCGTAGTTCGTTGCCTCAAAGATGGCCAGCAACTCCGCCTGGTAGACAGTGCAGAAATCTTCCAACTTTAATTTTTGGGTACAAGTTTCCACTGCGTCATTCCATATAGATAACGCAGCGCCGACTTTCCCCTCAATCTTGCTACCGTCTGTATATATTTTTAGACATTTATTGTCATGTTGGTCAACCTCTGCACTGTCCCCCAGGCACGTGAACTGCAGTCCAACTTGATTTGCGGGGTGAGGTGTCTTGGAGTACTCTACTTTCCGTTCCACGTCTCGATCCCCCACTACCCGCCGGGAGAAACCTTTCCTTATTTCATAAAGTGTGGCTGCTTCCTGAACCCTTAAGTCCAAAGGAAGCAACCCGGCGAGTAGTAAGGCCGAGTGTAGGGATACGGTTTTGTATGACTTTATTATTTTTTGAACGAACCCGCGTTGTGCCATGTCGAGCTGCTTTTTAACTTTTAATTTGTAAGTCGCCGGTGCCCACACGCTTGCCGCGTACATGATTATCGGCTCCGTTACTGCAACGTAAATGGTCCTAATGATCTCCCGGGTTCAGGCCCCAATTGATCTTTGCGGCTCTTGTTAGTTGACAGTAGAGTCTTTGTACCTTACAGCATACATTTTTTACGTGTGTGTTGAAGGTCAATCTGTCATCTATCGTGAGTCCAAGTATTTTTGTTTCTCTGGACAACGCAATGTTCTCCCCACCCATTTTCAGAAGTGGTGAGTCATACTTTATCTTGTTTGTAATCACCATTGCTTTCGTTTTATGTGGTGCGAATCTAAGCTTGTTTCTGACTCCCCACTTCTGAACATATGCGAGGGCCGCGTTGGCCCGGTCTTGGACTTCCAATGCCCTATCCCCGGAGAAGATCAGGACCACATCGTCTGCGAAAGCCTGGCAGTTTTCCCCTTTGTCGCTTAGCTCCTTCAATAGTGGGTCGAGCAACAAATTCCAAAATATAGGACCCCCTATTGAGCCCTGCACACATCCCTTTGCTGTCGTTTTCATCCATTCTGCTCCTGCGTACCTAACACAGACTGTTCTGTCCTCAAAATAATTGTCTGTGAGGCGCCTTAAATTTATCGGGCACCCAGTTTCTGCTAATCTACATCTTATTGCCGGCCACCATGCGTTGTCGAAGGCTCCCCTCTATGTCCAAAGATATTAATACAATTAGCTTTTTGTCCTTCAGCTTAGCTTTTATGTGCTGCATCATGTCATAGAGGGAGTCCTCGGTGCTACGATGTTGCATAAACCCATATTGTGAACGGCTAATTTTAGGTACAATATGCCATTTAATTCTTTGGATTAGCATCTTTTCATAGATTTTTCCTAGTACTGGTAGCAGCCCAATGGGTCTATAAGATTTGGGATGTGTGTAGTTTTCTTTTTCAGGCTTTCGCACCACTACCGCCTCTTTCCACTTTTTGGGAAAGCACGCCAGACTCAAGCATTTATTGGCAATCGCCAAAAACATTTTCGGGTCCGAGGCTATAGCTGCTTCGCAAATGTCTGCCGTAAGGCCATCATTCCCTGGTGCCTTTTTGGGGTTGAAACTAGACACAGACCACATCAGCTCCTCCATCGTAAAAGGTGGGTCACATGAGTCATCATGTGACTCTTCATTTACAACTCTCGCTGCCTCTCTTATCAGCCTGTGTCCAGCGTCATCCTCCTGGGTGTCGTCTTCCGGATAAAATATTTCTGCCAGAGTCCTGGCTGATTCTTCATTCCCCATAGTTTTTCCGTTCAGGACAAGGGGAATATCCTCCTGTCTCTGTGTTGTGCGGCCTATCACCCTATAGATCCCGTCCCACATTGACTCTCGCTCTTGTCTGCTACAGAAGTCCTTCCAGCTGGAAGTTTGAGCTCTTTTGACTTCCTGCTGGTACCCTTCTTTTGCGGTGAGATATTGTTCCACGACCCACTCTCGACGAATTGGTGCTGCGTATGAAATTCGACGCTTCAATCTGGAGACTTCCTTTTTGCGCTGTGTTAACTCGTCGGTCCACCAGGGCAATCCCATACGCTTCTTGTTTTTTAATTTGGGTAAAATATTGTCACAAAATTCGGTAATTGTATTTGTGACTTCTGCTATTTTTATCTCTAATTCTTCTCTCGTTTCTATTTTGTCTATTTCTATTTTGTTAATTTGTTTATTGCTCCAAATCTGGAGGAGTTTCTCACGAAACTCGCTCCAGTTTGCCTTTTTTGTATTGTATTTTCTTGTTTTTCTTTCTATGTCTATGCCAACTGATTTTTCTAAGTTTATATCGAATAAGATTGCCCTGTGGTCCGAGCTGGTTATTTCTTCGGATAGCCTCCAGTTTTCAACCCTTCCAAGTAGGCTCGTCGAACAGGTTGTTATGTCTACGTGGCTAGAGAACCTTCTCCCACCTCTGATGGTGTCAAAAGTGGGTTCAGTTCCCCTATTTAGTATATGGAGCTCCAATTCGTCGAGTTTAGCAGCCACGTCTATTCCTCTGCCATCCGCCTCCCGGCTTCCCCACCAGGTGTTCCATGCGTTCACATCTCCACCGAGTATCACGCTTCCAGTCCCCAAAGCTTCCACGGCCTTTCCGATCGTATCCAGGTATGGGTCGATTGGCTTATCGCACTCAGATAGACAGACACCACTCCATCTCCCAGGTCCCCGTCCTCAACTTGCGACTGCAATGTTTCCGTTGTTAACCCGGGACACTGGGTTATGTTAATGGTGTCATCGAACAATACAATGGCTGCTTTGATCACCTTTTCGGTGTTGGGTTCTCTGTGACATTGTATTATTCGTGTCCCTGGGTAGCTTTTCATCTCCCCAATACGACCAATGTAGGGTTCCTGGAACAAAGCGAAGGATATCTTTTTCAAGGTCGCCTCGGTGATCAGTTCGGCCGTAGCTAATTCGCTTCTCTGGAGGTTTGCCTGGATTGCGTGATATCGGTGGTTGCCCGTGTTTTGGTTTCTGTTAGACCTTGGGACCACCTTAGCAATATGCTACGGTGGATCTTGCTAAGGTCTCCCATTTCCTTCTCACTGGGCAATCTGAACTGAACGCATTATGGTCTTTCCTGTCCATTTTTGCCCTTACGCAGTTCCTACATGATGGTAATTCACCGGAAAGCCAGTCAGCACATTGGCATGTTCTAAGGTGTGGGCCTCCGCAGTGGCTGCAGACCTCTGTCGTTTCATTACACAGGCGCTTGCTGTGTCCGTATCCTAGGCACCGTGTGCACTGAACGAGTGGGGATTGATCTGCTACCCTCACTCGTTGGAGGTCTATGGATCACTCCAGCCTCTGTGAGACGATTCCATAACTGAGGCGAGACTTTCATAATAATGTGGGACGTGTGCGGGTTTCTGGTCTTCTTTTTATATTTTATCTCAATTCTGTCCTCTTTGTCTTGTAATTCTTTGAAAAGTTGTGTATTTTGGACTCTTATCGCCTTCACTATCTCCTCATCTGAATTATTGTAGCATCTTTCAGAATTACTAATGGGCCTTTATTTTTTATATCGTCTACATTTAGGTGTTCACTTGCATTCTTTATTCTTTACTTAACTCTGTTTATCTCTTCCTGGGTACAACATCCCACAATTACTTTTCTGTCCCTTGCTTTCCTGATCTTATCTATTTTGAGTCCTTCTTCTTTGCATTTATTACCTTTCTTATTTTATCCATCACCTGATCTCGGTCTCCGTTTCGTTGGTCGAGGTAATAGCAACTGAGTGCATGGCCATATTTTCAGAGGATAATCTATTCGGTTTACCAGCTAGTATACTCGCGTACGTTACTCTTTCTTCCTTATTTTTCATTTCAACTCTTAATTTTTCAATCTCTTTGTTATTTTCTTCCAGAAGTTTTCCGTGTTCCTCTAGCTTCTTCATCAGTTTGATATGTTCTTCCGATTTCCTTCTTTCATAGTCATCTTCATGACGTTCCTCTTTTTTCTCCTTCTCCCTTAACTCTTTCACTTTTTCTGTGCTCTTTCCTATCTCTGCCTCTTTGACTAGCTGGTATAGTCTTTCTATAGCCTGTGTTACTTCAGTTTTAATGTCTGTCCTCAGATTTTGGTGAGTTGTTTAGGTGCAGTTTTGCTTTTTGGAGGCAGGCACGGGCCTCCGTCAGGCGATCCGCGTATTTTGCAGTCTCAGTCTTCGGCGAGCCCTCTTTTGCCTCCTCTAATGTTTTGCGAGTTGTTCCTTTTGTTTCATGTAACGTCATGATTTTTTGTTTTTGTCGGGCAGCCGGAACTACCTTTTTGGAGAGCTATGTGTTCCGGCTTCTGTCTCTTTCCTGTCTCCCATTCTCCTATACTTCTCCTCCATGAGGCCAGCGTCCTCTGATTTTTTTGGAAGGTCCTGCCTTCTCTGTCCCAGGTTGGAGTTAGGTTAGGTTAGGTTCCCCCAGACAGGTTCCCGCCTTGTCGTGGCGGGGGCTTAGCAGCCGTGGCTTGGTCACCCGCGGTGAACAAGAGGAACCCCTTGGCTGGCCGGGTGGGGCCGGCCCGGGGTAACCACTCGTGGGCTCAGCGAGCCCACTTCGGATGTGTCGGTGGGCTGCTGCGGGAGGTTGGTCCACTCGCCGCTGCAGCGAGGTGAAATCGCGGAGGAAGAGGAGTGTTGGTGGCGATGCGCCACTCGCCTATCCTCCGCGACTCAGACGGGGCCGCACCGTTGATGCGGTGGTGGTGGGGCCGCGGGGAAGGTGTGTCGGTATTGCGAGGCGCCGCTCTCCCTACCCTCCGCAGCCGAAGCTTGGTTGGCAGCGGAGCCAAAGACCAGATTCGCCGCTGGGGCCGCGAAGCAGGCGCACTAAAGCTCTTCCGGCCCCATGAATGGGTCCAGGGGCGAGGGACTTGGGAAGTCCCCGCCCCTTTTTCGATGGACCCGAGGCGGGGCGCGAGCGGGTGTCGGCGCGCGCCTCTGAGGGCGATGCACGGGGTAGTCAGGTGCCTCACTACCCGTGCAGGAGACGAGGCCCGGACAGACCGGGCCAGCACTAGTGGGGCTGCGGAAGAATTTGGTTCCCGCGGCCCCGCGCACACGTGCGAGGAGACACCGGGGTGGTTTAGCCGGTAAGAGTCCGGCGCCCTCCGCCTTTCCCAGGCGGGTGGTCCATGAGGATTTCCCAAAAAAAAAAAGGTTAGGTTAGGTTAGGTTAGGTTAGGTTGGGTTATGATGGAGGTGACCGTGGAGGAGCTGGACCGAGCCGTTAGCCGCTTGAGCCCGAAACACCGCACCGGAGCCTGGCGGAATTCCTGGTCGGGCTCTTGTGCTGAGTCTGGCTGTGGGGGACAGGCTAAGACAGCTGTTTACCGGCTGTCTGCGGAGTGCAAAGTTCCCCACAGCATGGTGGAAAGAGCAAGGTTGGTCTCTTGAAGAAGGAAGGCAGGGTACGCCGATTCTCCCTCTGCGTACCGTCCCTTATGCCTGTTGGACGAGATTGGCAAATTGTTCGAAGGATAGTTGCCACTCGTCTCAACGGACATCTGTCGCGCGTCGGTCCCGATCTGGCTGATAGCCAATTTGGATTCCGACAGGAGCGTTCCACTGTAGATGCCATTATGCGCGTCCGCTCCTGTCGGAACAAGCAGTATCCGAGGTGGTGTGGCGTTGGCAATAAGTCTTGATATTGTCAACGCCTTTGGCTCTCTACCCTGGGATACAATAAGGAGAACACTAGCATACCACAGGTGCCTGCCTACCTGCAAGGCGTGATTGGGGACTACTTGCGCGACAGGTACATTCTGTACATGGGGCAAGATGGTAGGAATATCCGGAGGGAGATCAAACGTGGGGTTCCACAGGGCTCAGTGCTGGGTCCGCTACTGTGGAACCTCGCGTACGATGCGGTTCTGCGTGTCGACCTTCCTGCTGGCGTAAATATCGTGTGCTATGCCGACGATACACTGGTGGTCGCCAGCGGGTCTCGAGGGACCAAGGAGCTCGTGAGCTTGGGACAAGTCGTCGTCTTAAAATCCACGAGTTGGGTCTAGAAATAGCGCCTCATAAGAGCGAGGCCTTATGGTTCACAAATTACCTCGGGCGAGGAACCACCCGACTCGTGCGTCTACGTGGGTGGGTCTGTAGTCAGAGTGGGGCGGTACATAGTACCTGGGGCTCCACCTGGACAGTCAGGCTTCGAGCACTTTGAGCGCCTAGTCCCAGAATTGAGAGGTGGCGGGTGCTATGCACAGACTGCTGCCCAATCTGGGGGACCGAGGGAGGAAATACGCCGCCTCTATGCAGGGGTGGTACGGTCCATGTAGCCTTATACGGGGCACCTGTGTGGGCAAGAAAAGGCTAGCCATCCGGCGCTGTAGATCTAAAATCTACAGTGTCCAGCGGAGGTGGCTAGCCACGGATCGTGCGAGGATACCATGCGATATCGTTTGAGGCGGCAACAGTCCCAACTCGTTTTCCACCCTAGATATACTGGCGGATATGCGGTGTGTACAGCCAATCGCATCCTCCGTCGGAGAGGTGGCAGTGAGCCAGATGAGGCGCTCGAGTCTGTAAAACGGCAGGGCGCCAAAACGCTTGGGGATATGGCGCACTCGACTCAACGAGGAGCGCTATGCCCGCAAACGTTATTGGCGCAATCCTGCCGGTCTTCGAAGCCTGGATGCAGCGACGTGTAGGAAGACTCACTACGAGCTTACAGATAATTACCGGGCACGGGTGCTTCGTGATTATCTGTGAATCGGACGCGAAGCGACGGCGAACTGCTTCCACTGCGGTGGACAGGACCAGGACTCTGCGTCGCATACGCTGGCGATATGTCCGCTGGGACGGGGCGAATGATCCTGGCAAACCGGGTCGGTCGGACTCTCCCACCAGCAGTCGTGTCGGCGATGTTGAGCGGGGACTCGGCGTGGAGGCCGTAGCCACCTTCTGTGGGTCGTAATGGTCAGAAGGAGGCGCTGAGCAGGATCGGAGGAGGACAGGTCCACTCGGAACGACGCCATCAACCGTCACGGCCCTCCTTTGAAGATGGTGTTCAGAAACTGGGGCCTCTGGGGTTGCAGGCGTTTGGGCGGGCGCCACGAACGCCTAGTAACAACCCCGAGGAGGATGATGGCTCGGTGGTCCGAGACATCGTGATAGCACTGCGAGGTGCTGGGGTGGTAAGTTCTACCCTTGGACGTGCTTTCAATAAAGCAAAGCGAGAGAGGGGCCCGGTTGCGTTCCGAACGGAGATCCTGGACCCTTCATACACGCTGATGGAGACCACCGTGGGGTTTTAGCCGGTAGAGTCCGGCATAACCTTCCAGGTGCCCCCACAGACAGAGGAATCATGAGGGTTCCCCACGAAAAAAAAAAAAAAAAAAAAAGGTTAGGTTAGGTTGGGTTGGGTTTCCCGTGTGGGTGCCAGAGCTCCCCATCGGGCGCGTCCCAGTGGCGGATAGGGACGCCACTCAGATATGGTGGTAGCGGGGAACCGTCGCGGACCAAAACTGGCGGTGAGGGCTTGCTTAAATAATGGAGGCCTACTAGTTTCTTCCTGTATCCTCTCCGTTGAGAGGAACAGAAATATTAACATGCGGGTGAGGTGCCAGGTGCACTCGGCTTTTGCCGACGCCGGGCAACCCGTAATCGCGCCAGGGACCACACCCGTAAAAAGGAAGCTGAATGGGCTCAGTGTTCCCTCACCCGGTCTCTGGGCAGGCATGGGATCGTATCGACTCTGCCACCGTTCGAACCTCGGAATCCCTCTGGCGTGTCGTGGATCACGTCCGCGGCGCCTAAAGGGACCGGTCTTGGCTTAACCGCCTGGAGTCGCGAGGATGATAACCTCTTTAAAATCACCCGAGAGCTCAAGCGTGGCACGCCGTGAGGCTGCATGGCTGATGGGTAAATGTTCAGTCGTTAGCGTTGCCCCGTCGGGTACCGGCCGCACCCCGACGGGTTACGCGCGGATACGCTTCCGGGCAAGGCGCTGTCGGATGGACTTTTTTCCTCCACTCGTGGGATAAATATGGAAAAAAATAAATACATAAAAACAGTAGAGTCTGAAAAAAAGGCTGGATCAGATACTGGAAGCGGTGGAAATCGGTCGCGTGGGACATCTTCCGCTAGGAAACGTCCAGTGTGCCTGTCTTCAGATGAGGAAGGCCTGCCGGCCCCCAAGTTGCCGACTTCGGGGAGGGGTCGACAGGCATCGAGAGGGGCGAGTGCTTCGCAGCCGCGGAGGGATAAGCACGGACGGTTCGTGTCAATACCTCGGCGGCTGAGTGAAACAGAAAGTGACATGGGTTCACTACGGAGGACCCTGGCGATGGCGGTGGCTGTGCCTCGCTGGGGAGCTCAAAGGCGGAGCTCAACGCCGCAGAGGAGCGCAAAGCCGTCGCGACCGACAGTATCGGAAATGGCCCGACGCGCTCGCGAGCGACAAGCTGCTCTTGCAGCGGAAGGGGAAACCATCTGCGGTGGCCTTGAGCCAGCTGGCTCTGGATGGGTGGACGGTCGGAAGGTTGCCACCAAGTCCGGCGGCCTGAAAGACGTTCACCGTGGCTGGAGGCTGCCGCGCTGATATGAGGGGCGGTTGGCATCTCAACAGGACGGCCTCTGACGGTCGCCGCAAGCTGCAGGAGAAACAGCCGCCTCGAAATGATCTGGAGGACCTCCGGCGGCAAGTCGCTGCGCTAAGCGAGCGACGCACGTCCGCACCGATGCCGCACCTGTAGTGGCTGACTCCGCACCGCGACCGGCAAGCCCTCGTGCCGACGAAGAGGTCGAGCGCATTGTCCGCTCTGCATGCTCCAGTGCGGGGCATGGTTAACGCTCGACTGGAGGCAATTTCTCGGCGTCTCCGGCGAAATCCTCCGTCCGCCTTCAGCGGCTGACACGCGGAGGACTGAGGGGCCGCCGAGACTTGCGCCTCAAAAGGAAGACGCGGAGGTAACAAAGCCCGCGGAGAGCCCCTCCGGTGACCAGCCACGACTGCCAGGTCTGGGTGAGACCTGGGCGAAAGTCGTGGCCGCAAAACCCCGCAAAGCCGCCAAGAGGCCGCAGCAGCTGCATGCGCCCCAAGTGGAACCGCAAAGACGGCTCCTAAACCTGCGCGGCGGACTGCCAAAGGCGGTGCAAGAGACCGGCTGTGCATGTTCCGCGGTCCAATGCTGTGGCGCGTTGCAGCCCGGCCTGTGGGCGTGGCGTGACGTACCAGTCGGTCATCGCCGAGGCCAAGGCCAAGATCAAATTATCAGATCTTGGCGCTTCGGTCCGTCACCCTCAAGCAGGCTGTCACGGGTGCGCGGCTGTTCGAGGTGGCTGGTACTGTGGCGGCAGTGCCGAAAAGGCGGATGCACTGGCCGCCAAGATGAGGGTCCTCAACCTGAGGACGTCCGGGTCTCCAGACCAATGAAAACCGCAGGGTGCGGATTGCTGGCCTGGACGACTCGGTGACCTCTGAGGAGGTGGTGGCGGCCGTGTCAGAAGCGGAAGTGTCCGCCGGACAAGGTGCGGGCTGGCGATATGCGCCGACGCCAGCGGACTCGGCGCGAGTCTGGGTTCGGTGCCCCTGTGGCGTCGGCGAAGAAGATCGCCGATAGCGGCAGATTGCTGGTAGGCTGGGTGGCGGCAGGACCGTACTACAGCCCCGGCCTTTGCAGTGCTTCCGGTGCCTGGAAAAGGCACGTCCGGGCGAAGTGCCGCCGGGTTGACCGTAGTGACCTCTGTTATCGCTGCGGCCAGCCTGGCCACAGGCGGCCCTGTGCACCGCGGCGCTTAACTGCAGCTTTGTTCTGCTGCAGGAAGGCCAGCGGAGCTGCAGAGTAGGCGGAGGGGCCTGTGGGGCGCCTGCAAGGCCAAAAAGAAAAAGAAAGAAGAGACACTAAGCCTGCTGGGTTAACCTTTCTGCCCCAGGTATGGCACCCCGCGGCCCCGCGCGCGCACGTGCGAGAGACACCGGGGTGGTTTTAGCCGGTAAGAGTCCGGCACGCCCTCCTTTCCCCAGGCGGAGGTAGTCCATGAGATTTCCCCGCAAAAAAAAAAAAAAGTTAGGTTAGGTTCCCCCCAACGGGTTCCCGCCTTGTCGTGGCGGGGGCTTAGTAGCCGTGGCTTGGTCACCCGCGGTGAACAAAGAGAACCCCTTGGCTGGCCTGGTGTAGGGCCGGCCTGGGTGGCCACTCCGTGTGGGCTCGGCGAGCCCACTGGATGTGTGTCGGTGGCTGCTGCGGAGGGTTGGTCCGCTCCTTACCGCTGCAGCCGAGGTGGAGTCGCGGAGGAAGAGGAGTGTTGGTGGCGATGCGCTCGCCTATCCTCCGCGACTCAGACGGGCCGCACCGTTGATGCGGTGGTGGTGGGGCGCGGGGAGGTGTCGGTATTGCGAGGCGCCGCTCTCCTACCCTCCGCGGCCGAAACTTGGTGGCGGCGGGCCAAGACCAGATTCGCCGCTGGGGCCGCGAAAGCGGGCGCTACCAGCGCTCTTCCGCCCCATGATGGGTCCAGGGCGAGGGACGGGAAGTCGCCCCTCTTCGATGGACGAGGCGGAGGCGCGAGCGGGTGTCGGCGCGCGCCTCTGAGGCGATGCACGGGTAGTCGAACACCTCACTACCTCGTGCAGGAGACGAGGCCCGGACAGACCGGGCCAGCACTAGTGTGGGGCTGCGGAAGAATTAGGATTCCCGCGGCCCCGCGCTAACGTGCGAGGACACCGGGGTGGTTTTAGCCGGTAAGAGTCCGGCGCCCTCCGCCTTTCCCCAGGCGGAGGTAGTCCATGAGTTTCCCCGAAAAAAATTGTGTTCGGTGCCCTGTAGCGTCGGCGAAGAAGATCGCCGATAGCGGCAGATTGCTGGTAGGCTGGGTGGCGGCAAGGACCAAGCCTACAGCCCCGGGCTTTGCGGTGCTTCCGATGCCTGGAAAAAGGCACGTCCGGGCGAAGTGCACCGCCGAGGTTGACCGTAGTGACCTCTGTTATCGCTGCGGCCAGCCTGACCACAAGGCGGCCCTGTGCACCGCGGCGCTTAACTGCAGCCTTTGTTCTGCTGCGGGAAGGCCAGCGGAGCACAGAGTGAGCGGAGGGGCCTGTGGGGCGCCTGCCAGCAAGGCCAAAAAAGAAAAAGGAAAAGAAGAGGAGAACTAAGCTTGCCGGGTTAACCTCGCTGCCCCGCAGGCTAGCAGCTCCGCGGCCGACTCCAGCCCAGGACCGTTGCCGAGGAATGGAATGTCAGTAACGGCACAATTTCATTTCTCCAGGGCAATATCAACCACTGTGCCAGAGCTCAGGATCTCCTACTCCAGAGCATGGCAGAGTGGTCGATTCACGTGGCTGTGGTCGCCGAACCGTACTTCATTCCGCCCGTGACAACTGGTTGGGATGCGCTGACGGTTTGGTGGCCATTTTGTGAGACTCTGATCGACCCATCTCGGGGCCGCGGCTGGGTTGCTGCGGTCTCGGGCGGCATCGTTATTGTAGGGGCGTATTTCTCCCCAACAAGTCTCGCCGACTTTGACGGTTTCCTTGTCGAGTTGGGCGCCGTCGTAGGCCGCTATCACCCTCGTCCTGTTCTGGTGCTCGGAGATCTCAACGCCAAGTCATCGGCGTGGGGATCTCCAGTCACTGACCCTCGGGCGAGGTGCTGAAGTGGACGGTGACGACTGGTCTGGTCGTCCTGAATCGGGGTTCGGAATACGTGCGTGCGGCAGCGGGCGGGTCGATAGTGGACGTCTCGCTCGCTAGCCCCTCTGTCGCCAGCCGAGTCCGCGACTGGCGTGTCGCCGTAGAGGTGGAGACGCTGTCGGACCATCGGTATATCCGGTTCGACGTCTCTGCCCAGTCGGCGAACGGCCGCCATCCAACAACCCCGATTAACGACGGCCCGTTGGGCGCAAAGCGCATCGACAGGGAACTACTCGAAGCTGCCTTAGTCCAGTCCTGGATCTGGGGTCGACGACGGACGACCCCGTCGACGTCGAAGCGGTGGCGCTATGGTTTCGCGGGGCGATGACGCAGATCTGCGACGCGTCCATGCCCCGTGTCCGCCAACGGTCCGCAAAGCACCAGGTGTACTGGTGGACCGCCGAGATCGCGCAATTGCGCATAGCGTGCGTTGCGGCTCGTCGCCGGTACACCCGATACCGGAGGCGTCGACAGGATTCCGCCGAGGAGGACGCTATATAGGGTGTACCGCGCGTCTAAGGAGACTCTGTGGCTGGCCATCGGCGACTCAAAGTCGCGTGCCAGGAGGAGCTGCTGGGGTCCCTAGATCGGGATCCGTGGGGCGCCCTACCGTTGGGTACAGGCAAGTTGCGTCCCTGGGCGCCTCCACTAACACAAAACATGCAACCCCAGTTGCTAGAGGCGGTGGTATCGGCTCTCTTCCTGAACGAGTGGGACACGTTCCCCGGCGATGGCTTCGCCCTCAGCCACAGACTCTCCAGAAGAGGAGAGCACCGATGTCCCGAGGTGACGCAAGCAGAGACGAGGCGGCCGTGTCGCGACTCGGGCTAAGAACACAGCGCCCGGACCCGACGGAGTTCCTGGTCGAGCTCTCGTCCTGACTCTGAAGGAGCTAGAGCCCCAGCTGAGGGGCTCTTCACGGCATCTCGAGCAGGGTCAGCTTCAGTGTGTGGAAGGAGGAGGCTGGTCCTGCTCAGGAGGAGGGGCGCCCCGCGGACTCACCGTCCGCGTACTATAGTGCTGCTCGACGAGGCGGGCAAACTTTTGAGCGTATCATCGCAGATCGCCTCGTCAGCCACTTGTGCAGAGAGGCCGGACCTGGACGAGAACCAATTTGGTTTTCGTCGCGGGCGCTCCACCATAGATGCGATTACGCGCGTGAGGGCTAGCGGAGGAGACAGTATCCCGGGGTGGGGTAGTGCTGGCGTTGTCTTTAGACATCTCCAACGCCTTCAACACCCTACCCTGGAGTTGTATTCGGAGGCGCTGAATTACCATCGCGTGCCTCCCTACGCCGCACAATGGGGCTTACCTTGAGGAGAGATGCGTTACGTATCGGGGACGTGACGGCGCTGGTCGGCGCGTCATGTCGTGCGGTGTTCCGCAGGGATCGGTCTTGGGACCGCTCCTGTGGAACATCGGCTACGACTGGGTGCTGAGAGGCGAACTCCCGTCGGGCGCCGACTTGACGTGTTATGCAGACGACACGCTTGTCACTGCCCGGGGGAGCTCGCACAGGGAGGCAGCGTTGGTTGCCACGGCTGCGGTGTCACTAGTGGTGAACCGCATCCGGCGCCTGGGCCTGGAGGTGGCCCTAAACAAGTCGGAGGCCATCGTGTTTCATGGCCCTCGACGCGCGCCGCCTCCGGGATCACACATCGTGGTCAGTGGGGCGGATAGCTGTCGAGTCCACCATGAAGTATCTGGGATTGGTGCTCGACAGCCGATGGGAATCGGACCCACTTCCAGCGGCTGGCGCCCAAGCTGATGGGTGCAGCGGCGCGCTTTCAACGTTGCTTCCCAACAGGGGCTGAGCGCCGCCTGTAGGCGGTTGTACGTGGAATCGTGCGGTCCATGGCCTGTATGGGGCCCTGTGTGGGCGATGGACATGACGGCCAGCACTCTCGCCATTCTGCGTAAACCGCAAAGGGCGATGGCCGTCAGAGTCGTCCGCGGGTATCGCACGATTTCCTACGAGGCGGCTTGCGTCCTGGCCGGATCCGCCCTGGGACCTGGGGCGAAAGTACTCGCGTCATTATATCGATGGCGCGAGGAAGAGCGGGCACGGGGCTCGAGGCCGGTGCAGCGACAGATCGCGCTGCGCCGAGAGGAGCTCCGTCAGGTCTTGGTGGTGGAATGGCGGCAAAGGCTTCTGCGCTTACCGCCGGCCTCGCTACCGTCGAGGCGATCCGGCCAGTACTCGACGACTGGCTCGGGAGAAGGCACGGCTCCTGTCGTTTAGGGTGACGCAGGTGCTGTCGGGCGGCTGCTTCGGCAAGTACCTGTGCCGCATAGACAGGGGCCGGACGCTCGGTGCCACCACTGCGTCCATTGCGGGAGGACACGGCGCAACACACGCTCGAGTGTGCAGCTTGGGAGGAGCAGCGCCGTGTCCTCACAAATAGTAGGAAGCGATCTGTCGCTGCCGGCCTTAGTGCGGAAGATGGTCGGTAGCGCAGAGTCGTGGGACGTGGTGTCCTTCTGCGAGGACGTGATGTCGCAGAAGGAAACTGCGGAACGGGAAAGGAGATCTCGACTCCTTCCCCGCCGCCTAAGGCGCACCGAGCGCAGGAGAAGGGCGGACAACGCCCTTCCGCCCCCATGAATGGGTCCAGGGCGAGGGACCTGAAATCCCCGCCCCCTCTTCGATGGCCCCGAGGTGGAGCGCGTGCGGTGTCGGCGCGCGCCTCTGAGGCGATGCACGGTTGTTGAACACCTCACTACCCCGTGCAGGAGACGAGGCCCGGACAGACGGGCCAACACTAGTGTGGGGCTGCGGAAGAATTTGATTCCTGCGGCCCTGCGCGCACGTGCGAGGAGACACCGGGGTGGTTTTAGCCGGTAAGAGTCCGGCACGCCCCTCCGCCTTTCCCCAGGCGGAGGTAGTCCATGAGGATTTCCCCCCAAAAAAAAAAAAAAAGGTTAGGTTAGGTTAGGTTAGGTTTTTTTTTTTTTTAAATAATTTTGCACTACAGACTCGAGGTCCGTACCTTTTTTCGCTTTATTTTTCTTTATTAACTTTTGCATTTTACATTGTACTCCTTACACTACTAGTATTAGTAAATTTACTTAAGCCTAAGCAGTGAGTTCACATTTTTTTTTTTATGTATTTATTATTATTATTATGTATTTTTTTGTTTTTTTTTTTCCTCGTTTCGTTTTTTTTTCTCTGTATTACCTTATCATACATTTTTTTGTTTTATATATATTTTTTTTATATTTTTTTTTTATCGTTTTTTTTTAATTTTATTTTACATTTTTATATATATATATTTTTGTTACTGTTTTTTTTTTTTATTATTATTTACATTTTTTTTGTTATAATTATTATTACAGATACGCCATTATTTCTATTATTTCTAGTGTACTTTAACTTGATCTAGTTCTAACATGCTGTATTAACTTATCATACTATATTTTTATAATATATACATTTTTTTTTGTGTTATCGTGAGGCCGCTCCGTCTTCAGCTGTGTTGATTCGCCGTTGTCAGGGCCTCCATGACAGCTGCGTCTCTGCTTCGTAATGCCATTTTTAAGTTATATTCTCTAATCCGTTTGTTGTCGCAGCCATTGCGCTCTTAATCAGCCTTCCAGTCGCATCGTCGCAATCGTCCGTGTAATATACACAGGAGACTGTGTGCCTGGACACTGCCACTACTGCGTGTTGGACGCTGTCATAAATTTTGCTTCTCTGTTGTTGTCCTCATTATGACTGTCCCGTATGTGAGGCCTTGGGCCTCATGTACATAAATATATACATAATATAAAGTGTTGGGTAGGGTACCTGGTATAACGACTCCCGTGTACCTTTTCCTTTCCAGTGAGTGCACCTGAGATCTGGATGAATATATGCCATTGTAGATTTCATTGAGGGCATATGCCACATCCATAGGATTTCGGTGCGTACACAGGAGTTCTTGGCTGATTGTGGTCACGAGGCTTGGGCGAGTATATTGCATCGCGAAGAGGTTTTCCCTGTCGATATATGGAAGTTGATTGATGTCACCGATGAGCAGTATTTTTTCCGCTCCACTCAGTCGCATTGCCATTACTATGGCCCCGAAATGGTTCATGAGAGCTTCGTCGACTAAAAGTCGAGTGCATCTTCTGGTTTGGCTTCTCATACCATTTACTAAAATTGAGGCCATAGTGCGCACTTTTGTTTTTGCGTCATTGCCTATGCGGTTGGTTAATTTTCCCCTGAGGTCTTTAGCTGCTTCTGTTGTTGTAGTGACAATCAAATCATTCTCCGCATCGAATTGGTTTATAACCCAAGTTGTTTTCCCACATCCCGGGACTCCATTGACCCAATTTATTGTCGGCACCGTCCAGCTTTCCCAAGGATCTCCCATTTCACAGGTTCCCGAGATGGCTTCCGCCATTTTCAGGATCCTGTCTTCTAGTATCACCCTGGTGCAACGGGCGGTGACAACGATAGGGTCGTTGGGGGGGGTTTTGAATACTACTCTCCCCTTTCGTTCTGTCTCCTCCTCATCCAAGGATACGAAGCCCGCTGACCCGCTATAAGCCGCCATGTGATGACCCATTTTACCTCTTATGACTGTAGATGTTTTGTTGTCATAAATTGCGGCTTCTGCCTCCTCGAGCTGCACCCCAAGAAACTCATGACTTCCGAGTTGGAAACTTTGTAAGATGTTCCTACAAGTAATTTGGTTCAAAGAGTTGCTTTTGTGGGGCTTTGAACTCTAGGAACGCGTTGATTATGTGGTCCTTAGGCCCAGTCGCCGGTAGAAGTTTTGGCGGGCTGGCTCGTCCTGAATAGGGTCTAGTGTGGGTGGATTGGGATTTCTTGAGAACTCTCGGAGGCTCTCTTATTAGGTTTTCGGCTTGCCTTATCTTTTTCAACTTTCGCATTGCTTTTCCTGGAATGCTCTGGGCCGCGGCACTGATGGTATTAATTAATGCACTAACCCCGCTTTGAGACTCAGAACTTTTGGTGATTTTTTCCCTGGCTGCGGCCTTTTTCTGGCCGTTTTCAGTTGCAGGCGTTCTGAGCCACTAAGTGTTTCTGGATTTGCTGTTAGGTGTTGAGTTGCCATAGTCGAGTCGCGATGTTTGAGGAAGCTCAGGTTTTCACCCCTGTCCTCATACACGACTATCTCATGTTTATTTGAGGCTTGTGCAACCAATGTGGTCTACGACTTCACCTTTCTCATATAGGACCACCATGGCATCCACACTTATGATGCGGGTATGTCCTGTTTCTACCTCGCCGAGTCTTGTCAGCAGTGAGCATGCCTGGGCGATGGGTTTCTCTTCGCTCCATGTGAACAGCAAGATCGTTTTGTTTTTCGACTTTACTATTCGACATCGTTGCTTGGCGACTTCTATCTCAATTAGCGCATCGTATGTTTTGCGCTTCATGCTCGTTTTGAAGGTACTGCCGTTTAGTAGCTTGCGAGACCAGGAGAGATTTTGACATAGTTTCGGCCCACTGTTGAGCAAAAGCAACCCGAAACGCTCTGTGTTGTTATCCATGAAGAGCTACTCCTCAAATTCTCAGGCCTGGATTGCCTCTTTCAGCGCATGCAATTAGCTGATGTACTGCTTTATTGGCTGGGATGCTCTTCTCTTTTACAAACTTCTGCAGATTCTGCTACAGTTTGCTGCTGTTTGACGGATGGATTGTTTGTGGCGTTGCTTCGCAGCTGCGCGGAAGATGGACTCAACGAATGTCAGGAATTTATGCCTTTTGTCATCGTCTTCGATGATTTTATGTAGGTCAGATTTATTAAGATTGGCGTTTATCCGGAACTCGAGGTCCAGACGTGCCGCTTGATATCAGGACACTCAAGAATCACATGCCACACTGACTCACTAACATTCGGGTCGCACTCGCACCCTGGAGTGTCTTTTAACTTAAAGCGGTGCAAGTACTACCAATTCCACCATGTCCTGTTAACACTTGTACCTGCGTGGGTGTCAACTTGGTCTTTCTCACTATCCGGTATGCTTTTGCAATATCCGGAAGGAATGTTTGTGACATGCCCAGTGTTGGAGGTCTCATCTGTCCTGCCAGATCCGAACAGTTTCCTCTCTGATTTTCTTTTTAACATAGGACATGGGGATTTTGTCATAGTCTAGAGTGGCTGTTTCCCGAGTGCCGCCTCCTCCTTGGCTCGTCGGCTCTCTCATTTCCGGACGTGTCTACATGGGCCCTCAACCAGAAAAGTCTTTTTTCTTCCCTCTTTCTCATCTTCCTATGCTTTCTTGTATGGCTTTCGATAGGGGATGGCTTGCTTTAGGGTTCGCTAGCAGTTCGAGCGAAGATCTTGAGTCGCTCATTATGTTAATAACAGATTCTGTCCTTGATTCTGCTAGCTTGCTTGCCCTAAGCAAGGCGTAGAGCTCGGACTGGAAAACTGTGCAGGATGGATCCAGTTTAAAGGTGGAACTACTGGTCTCCCTGCCATCTTCCCACCATGTTAAGGCTGCTCCGACCCTCCTTCTATCTTGCTTCCATCAGTGTATGTGAGAGGCCGGTTGAGTTGGTGGAGGTTTGTTTTCCATTGTTTCCAGTAACTCATAATCCAATTTGATGAGTTTAGAGGGATGAGGTTGGTCCAAGTGATTTACACGATTTTCAAGCTCTCTTCCTGGTGGTAAGTAATCCAGCGAGCCTTGTTTGTTGGTCTTGTACAGGCTAGACGCTTCTTGTATTCTCAGGTCTAGCGGAAGCAGACCCGAGATGGCTAGTGCGGAAGTGAGCGATACCGTGCGGTACGCTTTACAGATCTTCTGCGCGAAGCCCCTTTGCAACGTGTTAAGTTGGTCTTTAATCATCTGTAGTTCTGTTGCTGAGGACCAGGCGCTCGAAGCGTACATCACTATAGGTTCGACGACTGCAACGTATATTGTCCTTACAATCTCACCATTGAGACCCCAGGTCACCTTGGCCGCGCATGGTTGCTTGTATATGTCAGCCTTTTTGCATGCGGCTGCTACATGCGGTTTAAAGGTGAGTCCACGGTCGATGATGAGACCGAGTACTTTAATTTCCTCTACGAGTTTCACTCTGCTGCCAGACATATGCAGGTTAGGTCAATTTAAGTTTCTTCGTTATGAGCATTGCATTTGTTTTGTGCGCTGCAAACTTTAACTTGTTCTTGATTCCCCATTTCGTTACCTACCGTCTTTAAAGTGCCGTTGGCTTGTTGCTCCAGGGCACTCGTTGAGTGGCCCGAAAACACCAAGACAACGTCATCCGCAAATGCCTGACAGTATACCCCTTCGTGCGTAAGTTTGTGCAGCAGTGAGTCTAGGATAACATTCCAAAAGGTTGGTCCACCAATAGATCCTTGAACACAGCCCTTTGTAGTTCCCTTCTCACTGGTTGCTCTGGCGTAGTTGACTGTGATTTTTCGGTCTAGAAGGTAAGAGCTAACCATATCGTAGAGGTTTTTGGGACATTTCTTCTTGGCTAGTTGCAGTTTCAATGCTGGCCACCAAGCGTTGTCGAAGGCTCCTCTATATCTAGTGAAATAACGAGGACGATCTTTTATTCCTCACTTCGTTTTAATATGTTCCAATAGATCATAGAGGGCGTCCTCAGTACCACGTTGGAGCATGAAGCCATACTGGTTTTTGTTGAGAGTTGGGAGGACGTGCCACTGGATTCGGCCCACCATCAATTTCTCGACTATTTTTCCGAGTACTGACAGGAGACCTATGGGTCGGTATGACTTTGGATGAGTGTAGTCATCCTTCCCTGGCTTACGAATGATGACCACGTGTGCAGTTTTCCACTGCTTGGGAAAGTATGCCATTTTCAAGCACATGTTGGCTATCGCTAGGAATACCTTCCTGTTGCAGTGAATTGCGGTGGAGCAGATGTCAGATGTTAGCCCATCTGGTCCAGGGGCTGGTTAGGTTAGGTTAGGTTAGGTTTTTTTTTTTTTTTTAACGTTGTCCTCTGATATGGTGGTCAGAGCCTTTGCATATCTTGTTTTAGTCTCTGGTCTGGACTTTGTCCATAACTTTTTTGTCATGTTCATTTTGGTCATGATGTAGGTCAATTTTTTATATCTGTACTGTTATAGTTATCTATGCTACTGTCTTTTTTTTTTTCATGTCAATATATATTGTTATTTATCTTTACTGCATTATTTAATTATTTTCTGGTTAATGGAGTTCTTACACTCTAAACTATTTTTATCCCATCTCTTACTTTTCATCTTTTCTTATACAGCATTTTGTATGCATAAATCATATATTACGTAGTAATATATTCTATCCATTTTTCTTTCTTTACATTTTTTTTTAATACTTAATTCTATATCTCTTTTTTTTTTTCTAGGTTTTATTCTTAATTTTTACTTTTCTTACTATATATTCACAGAATTTAATGAAATCCTTTCTTTCAGTTTTCATTGTTAGAATATCCAAAATATTTCCTTCTGTAATTTTTACATTAATTTTCTGTTCTAGGTCTATCCTTTTACTGCTGTACACCGGACAGTCTACGAGCAAGTGCATCACAGTTTCTTCAACGTCTGGGTCACAAGCACATCCAGCGCTTGTCCTACACTTGAAGCGATTTAGGTACCCTGTAAAGGCACCGTGTCCAGTAAGTATTTGCACTAGTTCAGGTGATGGTCTGATTTTTCTTATTAATTTATACGCTGTTTCGGCATTTTGAAGAACATTTTGGTGGTAGCTGTTTCACTGTTTATGTATCGTTGGTTCCACTCTGCACTGATCTTACCCTTATCGTTCGTTTTATGAACGATATGGGGCATCTGTCATATTGGGATGCCGTTTTTGTATAGTGCCCTTCTTTTTGCCAGGTGATCTGCTCTTTCATTTCCATGATGTCCCGCATGAGCCTTTATCCAAAATAACTTTACTATTTTATTATTATACTTTAAGGTCTTTAAATTTTTCGTTATGGCGCGGACTAATGGATGGAAGTTGTCCGGGGATTTCAGTGAGTTCAGTCCTGATTGGGAGTCGCTGTAGATGTTAAAGACACTGTCCTTATGTTTCATCATAAGTTCTGTGGCTTGGTACAGTGCGTAAAGTTCAGCTTGGTAGACTGTGCAGAAGGATTCCAGCTTAAATTTTTTACTTAAAATTTCAGTGTTATCCATCCACACAGATACCGCTGCCCCTACCTTCCCATCAATTTTACTCCCATCAGTGTAAATCTGTACCGCCTCTGGCTGTTCTTTTGTTGCTTCCATCTTTTCCGGTTTTTTGTCTTCTATTGTGTTAAAAGTTATTTCCTCTTCTTTAGCTGGATGGTCGGATTCAATAAACAGTTCTTTTTCTTCAACTTTTCTGTCCCCCAGGATATCCTCCTGCGGTTTTCCGCGCTTAGCTTCATACAGCCTTGCGGCTTCCCGCAAGCGGATATCCAGAGGTAACAGTTCCGTTAATATGAGTGCCGAATTTAGCGATACGGTCCTGTAAGCTTTACAAATTTTTTCTGCGAAACCCCTCTGCAGGGTGTTGAGATGTTTTTGCACGGTTATTTTGTGTGATGCACTTGCCCATACACTGGCTGCATAGAGCACGATCGGCTCGACAACTGACACATATATCGTCCTGATGATCTCGGAATTTAATCCCCAAGAAATTTTCGCTGTCTTTACTAGCTGTTTATATATATTTGTAACCTTTCGACATATATGTATAACATGACTATGGAAGGTTAATTTTTTATCTATTATAAGGCCTAATAATTTAATTTCATCTACTATTTTTATGTTTGTTCCGCCCATGTGGAGTTGTGGTGTGTCGTATTTAAGTTTTTTGGTGATAATTATTGCATTGGTTTTGTGTGCAGCAAAACCGAGTTTGTTGCGCACACCCCAATCATGCACAAGGGCGAGTGTTCTATTTGCTTTTTCTTCAATTTCGGGGATTCTTTGTCCGGAGAACACCAGGACGACATCATCCGCAAAGGCTTGACAGTAAACTTCTTCACTGTCCATCAAGTCCAACAAGGGGTCCAGTAGCAGGTTCCAAAACGTAGGCCCCGCTATTGATCCCTGCACGCATCCTTTTGATGTAGATTTATTTATTTCTATGTCTGCGTATCGTAACTTTATTTTACGGTTTTCGAAATAACTATTTACGGTTTCCCGGAGGTTTGGGACACTTTTCTCTAATAGCTGGCATTTTATGGCAGGCCACCAAGCGTTGTCGAAAGCTCCTGTATGTCTAGAGATATGATTACGTTTATCTTTTGTCTTTTAGATTTACTCTTATGTGCTGTAGCAGATCATACAGGGAGTCTTCCGTACTTCGCTGGGGTACAAACCCATATTGTCTTGGATTACTTTTCAACATGATGTGCCATCGTATTCTCTTTACTATCAATTTTTCTAATATTTTACCTAATATTGAAAGTAATCCAATAGGTCTATAGGCCTTGGGGTGGGAATAATTGCTTTTACCGGGCTTTTTGAGAACTATTACAACGGCTGCCTTCCATGGTGTTGGGTAATGAGTAAGTTGCAAGCATTTGTTGACAATTGACAAAAAGAGTTCTTCATTTGTTCCTATTGCCACAGTACAGATATCCATTGTAAAACCATCAGGTCCAGGTGCCTTCTTCATGCTAAAACTTCCCATAACATTTCTTAGTTCAGCTTCAGTAAATGGTGGATCCTGAGTATAGTTTGGTAGCTTTTGATGTATTTTGCAGCCTTTTCTCTCATTTTCTTTTGTTCAGTATTATCGGTACTATTGTCATCTATTGGAAAAAGCTGTCTGCTAACCAAGCTGCTGATTCGTCAGGACACAAGGCTTCTCCGTCATTCACTAACAGCTGATCCTGTTGCCTTTTTGGTGTTTTTCTAATAACCCTATAAATTTTATCCCAGAAACTTTCCCGATCCTGATTTGTACAGTACTCCTTCCAACTATTTGTTTGTGCACTAATTGTCTCTTTTTCATATTTTGTTTTTGCTTCCAGGTATTGCTGTACTACGTGTTCCTTCTATGCCATGCAGCGCATCAGTTCTTCTGCGTTTGGTTATCATCGCCTTCTTCAGTTCTTCTAGTTCTCTACTCCACCATGGTAAGTATGTTTTCTTTTTATTTTCAGTTTAGAATACTTTCTTCACATGCTTTATTTATACCCTCAATATATGTAGCTAAAATGTTTTCCAAGGCTTCCTTTGATACAATTTTTTCGATTTCGACTGTCTCAATTTTATTTTCTTCTAGATAATTTTTAAATATTATTTTAAAATCTGTCCAATTAGCTTTTTTAGTGTTATAAATTCTGGTGGTTTGAGTTTTTCTTTTTTCTTGCGGTTTGTCTAGATTGATGGAGAAAACTATTGCATTATGATCTGAACTTATTAAATCCTTATCTACCCTCCAATCTTGAATATGATTAAGTAGGCTTTCATTACATACTGTTATGTCTAGGTTAGGTTAGGTTAGGTTAGGTTCCCCCCCGAACGGGTTCCCGCCTTGTCGTGGCGGGGGGGCTTAGTAGCCGTGGCTTGGTCGACCGCGGTGAACAAGAGGAACCCTGGCCCGGGTGTAGGGCCGGCCCGGTGCCACTCCGTGTGGGCTCAGCGAGCCCACTTCGGATGTGTCGGTGGGCTGCTGCGGAAGGGTTGGTCTGCTCCCTTACCGCTGCAACCGAGGTAGGTCGCGGAGGAAGAGGAGTGTTGGTATGGCGATGCGCCACTCGCCCTATCCTCCGCGACTCAGACGGGGCGCACCGTTGATGCGGTGGTGGTGGGGCCGCGGGGAGAAGTGTCGGTATTGCGGGCGCCGCTCTCCCTACCCTCCGCGGCGAAACTTGGTCGTGGCGGGCCAGAGACCAGATCCGCTGGGGCCGCGAAAGCGGGCGCTACTAAGCGTCTCCGGCCCCCATGAATGGGTCCAGGGCGAGGGACGGGAAGTCCCCGCCCCTCTCTCGATGGACCTGAGGCGGAGGCGCGAGCGGGCGTCGGCGCACCTCTGAGGCGATGCACGGGTAGTCGAACACCTCACTACCCCGTGCAGGAGACGAGGCCGGACAGACCGGCCAGCACTAGTGGGGCTGCGAAGAATTTGATTCCCGCGGCCCCACGCGCACGTGCGAGGAGACACCGGTGGTTTTAGCCGGTAAGAGTCCGGCACGCCCTCCGTTTTCCAGGCGGAGGTAGTCCATGAGGATTTCCCGAAAAAAAAAAAAAAAAAAGGTTAGGTTAGGTTAGGTCTCCCGAACGGCTTCCCGCCTTGTCGGCGGGGGCTTAGTAGCCGTGGCTTGGTCACCCGGCAGAACAAAGAGGAACCCTGGCTGGCCCGAGGTGTAGGGCCGGCCTGGTGGACACCTGTGGGCTCGGCGAGCCCACTTCGGATGTGTGTCGGTGGGCTGCTGCGCAGGGGTCCGCTCCCGCACCGCTGCAGCCGAGGTGGAGTCGCGGAGGGAGAGGAGCGGTTGTATGGCGATGCCACCGCCCTATCCTCCGCGACTCAGACGGGGCCGCACCGTCGATGCGGTGGTGGGCCGTGGGGGAGAGGGTGTCGGATTGCGAGGTGCCGCTCTCCTACCTCCGCGGGCCGAATTGCTGGCGGCGGAGCCAGAGACCAGATCCGCTGCTGGGGCCGGGTGCGCGCTGCTAAGCGCGCTCTTCCGCCTCTAAGGATGGGTCCAGGGCGAGGGACTGAAGTCCCCGCGCCTCTTCGATGGACCGAGGCGGAGGCGCGCGAGCGGGTGTCGGCGCGCGCCTCTGAGGCGATGCACGGTAGTGAACAACCTCACTACCCTGTGCAGGAGACGAGGCCTGCACAGATCAACATACTAGTGTGGGGCTGCGGAAGAATTTGATTCCCGCGGCCCCACGCGCACGTGCGAGGAGACACTGGGGTGGTTTTAGCCGGTAAGAGTCTGCACGCCCCTCCGCCTTTCCCCAGGCGGAGGTAGTCCATGAGGATTTCCCGAAAAAAAAAAAAAAAAAGGTTAGGTTAGTTAGGTTAGGTTCCCGTGTGGAGTTGCCAGTCCTCCCATCGGGCGCGTCCCCAGGTGGCGGATATAGGAACGCCACCCAGATATGGGTGGTAGCGGAAACCGCCGCACCAAAACTGGCCGGAGTTTGCGTACCTGAGGTTCCATTAGGACTAGAAACGCCTGGGGCTTAATGTCTAAGAGATGGGTCACAGGCTTGTCGTTGCTTCCGGTATCGCTTTGATTAGAGCGGACAGGGATGCAACACACGCGGCGATGCCAAGCGCACCAATGTTGGTGACCCCGCGGTGATGCCAAGGCACCCATACGGGCGATCTCTGTGCGGCGATGCAAGGCACCAATGCCGGACAACCCGTAAGCCCGTAACCTGGCACGGGGGCCTGCAGGGCCGCGAGGAAGAAAAACTCTTCAAAAATAACCCCAATCCTAAGGTCTAAGGTGCTGAGGGGATGAATGGCTGGGGTGGAGCCCAGTCCCAAGCCTTGGGGAAGGGTTCAGGGACCGCACCTGTAAAAAAGGAACCAAAAAAAATGCAGTGTGACAAAAATCTATTCCCAGGGTGGTCCCGCCAAAGCGGGTCCACCCCAGCAGCCTTAATAGGCTCTGTGCATCATCGTATCTGGGGGCAATCCACTGCATCATGCGGGATGCACAGCGTCAACCGCGGGTCCCACAACACCTAAGGGCAAAGTAATAAGGAAGGCCGTGTCCGGGTGGTACAGCGGTGCCGACACGAGATAAGCGTGGGCGCTTTAGCGCCCAATAATACGCCAGCAAATCAGGCGATTGAGAGGCGAGGCGCGTCCGATGGTTAACCATATCAAAATCGGCCCCATCGGAAGGGAAGAAAGCGTGCCCCAAGTGCTGCGGTTGTGGCTGCCTAAATTTGCGGCAGTGTCAGCCACTGCCTCTGAAGAAGCCGCCACAGGCATGGAAACAGAGGAGGATCTTTCGGCCCTCCGTAACGCTCACGAACACCAGGGCGAAAAAGCCTGCCCGACCTAGAGTTGGCCCGCGAAATGTCGACGCATAATGACAGTGAGCTTGGCCAACAAATCGAAATAAATCTCCAGGCCGTTGAAAGGTAGCAGATCGCTCTCGCAACCTAAAGGCAATTTCGTGAGGGTATAAGGCTAGCTGTGCGTAATATAAAGAGCGGCGACTGAAGAACTTGCGCGAAGGACCGAACAAGCGAAAACATCAAAAGGCGAAAAGGAGAACGAGGTGCGATCACAGCTGGCCAGCCTTGCGGCTAAAACGGAAAAACTAACGGAGGAGATTTATCTGCTCCCAAGCAAAACACAAAGCCCATCCACCGAACGCCACGTCAATCGACCGGTGCTAGCACCACAAGGCCAGAGCATGGAGGGGACCTCATGGAGCGTATTGGGTCCCTAATCGAAAAATTGGCTATATTTGAGGCCAAAGATGTTTCCGATAGGGTGATCCGACCTCCATTGGCAGGTACAGTCGGGTGAGTTACACAACAGCTATCACCACCACAATCAGCTCCATCGTCGCAGCCACAGAAGACGAAAAGGCAAAGGTCGAAGAGGAAAAGAAGCCTGCCTACCACCGCTGGTCGATCTTCCCCTGTGGCTGCGTCGGTGTCGGTGACCAGTACCGCCCAATGCCCAGTTCATGGGTAGAAGTGGCTAAAAGCCCATAAAATCAGGGCCACTGAAAAGCGGATCGCCACGATGGCATCAACGGTACAGCGAAGAGGCGGAAAAACAAAAAGTGTTGCGTGCTAACATCTGCGGCCGTAACAGTTACGGTGTCAAACTCCACTGTTACTTATGCCAAAGTAATGGAGGCAAAGGCCAAAATACACCGGCGGATTTTGGCATCGAAAGATCCGCCAAGCGGGCGGTAACCGGAGGACTCCTGCTGGAAATTAAGGGTCCAGATGCGGCGCGAAGTCGGACAAGCTGGCGGCAAAATAAGGGTTCTCTCAGACCTAAACGTGCGAATCAATCGGCCAGTTAAAACAAGCGACGTTCGACTGAGGGATCTCGACGACGCCGTTAGCACTTTGGAGGTTGCGGCGGCTATGGCTGAGGAGGAGATTGTTCGGTGGATGACGCAAAGTCAGAAATCGCCGAAATCCCACTAGCAGGGGACATGCTGGGTGCAGTGCCCATCACGGCAGTCCGCAAGATTGCGGCTGTTGGGCGAGTGCGCGTGGGTTGGGGGTCTGCTCAGGTTGAATTACTGGAGCCCAGGCTACATTGTTTTCCGGTGCCTAGAAGGGGCGCACGTTGCCAGCGGTGCTCAGTGAAACAAACAGAGCGCACGTTGTTATGCTGCTTGGAGACAAGGACACAGGGCGAAACAGTGCACTGCGTCAACTAAATGTCCCCTGTTTCCGATCTCGGGCATTCTGCTGGCCACAGATTAGGGAAGAAGTGCATCCCACCTCCCAAAAGGGAAGGAAGAATGGTGAGATATCTGCACCCACCAGCAGGCAGCCACAACGACTTTCTGTCCTGCACCAGTATTAGCTCGGCTATGGAGTGGCTGAGTTATAAATTCGCCCTGAAAGTCCTCCAGGGCAATCTGAGACCACTGCCGCAATGCACGCAGCATCCTTATCAAACCATTGCGGGTGGCGGGTTGCCCTTACGCAGTAGCCAGCAGACTATGCCGTCCCGACCATCCTCGCTGGTTCGGTGACGAATCGGGCTCCGTCGCCCATCTACTGGGGGTGGAGAGGGTGCCCCACCCTGCACTCTATTGAGAAGAGGGCAGGGCTTTGTTACAGTGCAATGGGGCCCCTGGCCATAGTGGGCTGCTATGTCTCTCCTAATGGTCCCTTGCCGACTGAGGCGTACCTGGACGAGGTGGCAGGTGTGTTGCGAATATAAACTCGTCCGTTGATCGCTCTGGGAGTTTTAACGCCCACACAAGGGCTTGGGGCAGCCCAGACGATCCCAAGGAAGAGAGTGATGGTATGGGCAGCTGGGCTGGACCTCTGATTAATTAATCAGGGTCCGTAAGCTATGTGTGCGGTGGCAGAGTCCATCGTGGATCTTGCGTGGGCTCTCCTGCAATGCAAATGCTGTCGGGCTGGCGAGTGGCGGAGGCGGTCACTTTGTCTGACCACCGCCACATCGTATTCGATGTCGCCGACAGCCCGACGGTAACCCCGGTCGCCGAAGGCAGCCCACCGCGGCGTTGGTGTCTCAAGCGGCTCGACCGAGATTGACTCAAGCCGCCGCCATCGTCGCGTCCTGGCCAGAAAACGCCGAAGAGGTTCGGTCAATCCTGAAGTGGAAGCGAACTGGTTTCGGGGTACGATGGCGCAAATTTGCGACCTGTTGATGCCCGAACCAGTCGCCCAAGCGCAAAAATGTACTGGTGGTCAGCGAAATCGCGCTCCGTGCACTCTGCTTGCGGTATCGGCGCCAGTACACTGGGGAGCCCGGAAGACGGCGAAAGCTCCGCCTGAGGAGATAGCCAGACTCTACAGGGCATACCGAGCGAATACAAGGCGTTACCGTCGCCATTACCAACAAGTCTCGGTCTGGAAAAGGCTTCTGGAGGGACTCAACAAAGATCCTGGGGGCCCATACAGGATGGTGCTGGGTAGCTCCGGCCCTGGTCGCCTTTGACAGAGAACTCTCGATCCGGATCTACTGGGAAGGGTCATCAGCACGCTCTTCCCAGAGGACCAGTCAGGTCCCCGAGGTCTGCCGTCTTCATGGGTGGCGAGATGAGATGGGGGTGACCGTCGAGGCTGGACCGAGCCGTTAGCCGCCAAGCGGAACACAGCACCGGGGCCGACGGAATCCCGGGCCGGGCTAGTGCTGAGTCTGGCTGCCCTGGGGACAGGCTCAGGCAGCTGTTTACCAGCTGTCTGCGATGTGCCACGTTCCCACAGCCTGGAAAGAAGCAGGCTGGTCCTCTTGAAGAAGGAGGGCAGGCCGGCAGACCGACGGAGGAAGTACGTCGCCTCTATGCAGGAGTTATACGATCCGTAGCTCTGTATGGGCGCCTGTATGGGCAAAGGCTGGCCATCCGACGCTGTAGAACTAAAATCTACAGTGTTCAGCGGAGGATGCGCCACGGATCATGCGAGGATACACTATATCGCTGAGGCGCGACAATCTGGCTCGCTTTCCACCACTAGATATACTGGCGAAATGGACGCGAGTGCCCGAACTTGTCGATGCTTGTCGGTGGGCTGCTGCGGGAGGTTGTCCGCTCCCTTACCGCTGCAGCCGAGGTGCAGTCGCGGAGAAGGGTGTTGGTATGGTGATGCGCCACTCGCCTATCCTCCGCGACTCGAACTGAACCGCACCGTTGATGCGGGGTTGTGGTGGGGCCGCGGGGAGAGGTGTCGGTATTGCGAGCGCCTCTCCCTCCGCAGCCGAAACTTGTTGGCGGCGGGCCAGACCGGATCCGCCGCTGGGGCCGCGAAGCGGGCGCTAAGCACTCTTCGGCCCCATTAATGGGTCAGATTCCCGCGGCGCGCGTGCGAGAGACACCGGGTGGTTTAGCGGTAAGGTCGGCACGCCCTCCGCCTTTCCCCAGGCGGAGGTAGTCCATGAGTTTCCCCGAAAAAAAAAAAAAAAGGTTAGGTTAGGTTGGGTTAGGTTCCCCCAGACGGGTTCCCGCTTGTCGTGGCAGGGGCTTAATAGCCGTGGCTTGGTCGCCCGCAGTGAACAAGAAGGACCCCTTGGCTGGCCGGTGTAGGGCCGGCCCGGTGTAACTGCTCCATTAATGGCTCGGCAGCCCACTTCGGATGTGTGTCAGTGGAGGCTGCTGCGGAAGGGTTGGTCTGCTCCTTACCGCTGCAACCGAGGTGGAGTCGCGGAGGAAGAGGTGTTGGTATGGCGATGCGCCACTCGCCTATCCTCCGCGACTCAGACGGGCCCGCGCCGTTGATGCTGTGGTGGTGGGGCCGCGGGGAGAGGTGTCGGTATTGCGACGCCGCTCTCCTACCCTCCGGCCGAAACTTGGTTGGCGGTGGAGCCAAGACCAGAATCGCCGCTGGGGCCGCGATAGCGGGCGCTACTAAGCGCTCTTCCGGCCCCATGAATGGGTCAGGGGCGCGGGACTTGAAGTCCCGCCCCTCTTCGATGGACCCGAGGCGGAGGCGCGAGCAGGGGTGTCGGTGCGCGCCTCTGAGGCGATGTGCAGGGTAGTCAGAACGCCTCACCACCCCGTGCAGAGACAGACCCGGATAGACCGGGCCAGCACTAGTGTGGGGACTGGGAAGAATTTGGATTCCCGACCCCGCGCGAGGAGACACCAGGGTGGTTTAGCCGGTAAGAGTCCGGCACACCTTCACCCTCCCAGGCGAGTGATCCATGAAGTTCCCCGCAAAAAAAAAAAAAAAAGGTTAGGTTAGGTTAGGTTAGGTTCCCCAGACAGGTTCCCTGCCTTGTCGTGGCGGGGGCTTATGTGCCGTGGCTTGTCGCCCGCGGTGAACAAGAGGAACCTTGGCTGGCCCGGGTGTGGGCCGGCCGAGGTGCCACTCCGTGTGGGCTCGTCAGGCCACTTCGGATGTCAGTGGGCTGCTGCAGGAGGGTTGGTCGCTCCCTGCCGCTGCAGCCGAGGTGGAGTCGCGGAAGAGGTGTTGGTATGGCGATGCGCCCTCGCCCTATCCTCCGCGACTCAGACAGGGCCACCGTTGATGCGGTTGTGGTGGGGCCGCGGGGGAAGGGTGTCGGTATTGCGGGCGCCGCTCTCCTACCCTCCGCAGCCGAAACGGTTGGCGGCGGGGCCAGAGACCAGATCCGCCGCTGGGGCCGCGAAAGCAGGCGCTACTAACGCTCTTCCGGCCCCATGAATGGGTCAGGGCGAGGACTTGAAGTCCCCGCCCCCTCGATGGACCCAGGCGGAGGCGCGAGCAGGTGTCGGCGCGCGCCTCTGAGGCGATGCACGGGTGGTCGGACACCTCACTACCCCGTAGAACAGGCCCGGACGAACAGGGCCAGCACTGGTGTGGGGCTGCGGAGGAATTTGGTTCCGCGGCCCCGCGCGTACGAGAGAGAACACCGGGTGGTTTGGCCGGTAAGTCAGCGCCCTCCGCCTTTCCCCAGGCGGAGGTGGTCCATGATTTCCCCGAAAAAAAAAAAAAAGGTTAGGTTGGGATAGGTTAGGTTTCCCCGTGTTTCAGTGGGCTGCTGCAGGAGGGTTGGTCGCTCCCTTACCGCTGCAGCGGAGGTGGAAATCGCGGAGAGGAGTGTTGGTGGCGATGCGCCACTCGCCTATCCTCCGCGACTCAGACGAACCACACCGTTGATGCGGTGGTGGTGGGGCCGCGGGGAGAAGGTGTCGGTATTGCGAGCGCCGCTCTCCTCCCGGCCAGGCTTGGTTGGCAGCGGGCCGAGACCAGATCCGCCGCTGGGGCCGGGAAAGCAGGCGCTTCTAAGCGCTCTTCCGGCCCCCCATGAATAGGTCAGGGGCGAGGACTTGGAAGTTCCCCCCCTCGATGGACCCGAGGCGGGGCGCAGGCAGGTGTCGGCGCGCGCCTCTGAGGCGTGCAGGGGTAGTTGAACACCTCACTGCCCCGTGGGAGACGAGGCCGGACAGACCAGGCCAGCACTGGTGTGGGGCTGCGGAAGAATTTGGATTCCCGCGGCCCCGCGCTGATGCGAGAGACACCGGGTGGTTTTGTGGTGAAGTCCGGCACACCTCCACCTTTCCCAGGCGAGTAGTCATGAAGTTTCCGAAAAAAAAGGTTAGGTTAGGTTAGGTTAGGTTAGGTTAGGTTAGGTTTTTTTTTTTTGTGCTCAGTTCATCTGCTGTTGTCTTTGGCACCTTTTATACATTTTTAATTATTTCTTTTTAAAACCACAATTTTTTTTTTTTATATTTTTTATATACTCTTTCCTTATTAACATTACTAATTATCATGTATTCCCTTCTTTATATTAATGTTTACTAATTACATTATCTGTTTCAAACTAATTACATTAACTACATCATTTACTTCTCCTTTTCTATTTATACCAATCCTTTTATTTCTGTTTGTATAATATCCTTCCAATCAATTTTTTTTACTGTACCAAGTACATTGACATAACTTAGTTCATTATGTATTTAGATGTAGATATAATTAATTTTATTTTCCTTTTTTCTTGCTATTTGTTAATTAATAATATGTGAAATACTCTTGGTTAGGTTAGGTTAGGTTAGGCTCCCCAGAACGGGTTCCCACCTTGTCGTGGCAGGGGCTTAGCAACCGTGGCTTGGTCGACCGCGGTGAACAAAGAGGAACCCTTGGCTGGCCGGGTGTGGGGCCGGCCGAGTGTACTCCCGTGTGGGCTCGGCGAGCCCATTTTCGGATCGGTGAGCTGCTGCGGAGGGGTTGGTCTGCTCCCTTACCGCTGCAACCGAGGTGGAGTCGCGGAGAGAGGTGTTGGTGGCATGCGCCACTCGCCTATCCCCGCGACTCGACGGGGGGCCACACCGTTGATGCGGTGGTGGTGGGGCCGCGGGGAGGTGTCGGTATTTGCAGGCGCCGCTCTCTACCCTCCGCGACCGAAACAGGTTGGCAGCGGGCAGGGACCAGATCCGCCGCTGGGGACCCGCAGCCAGGCGCTGCCAACCTCTTCCGCCCCGCATGATGGGTCCAGGGGCGAGGACTTGAAGTGCCCCTCTTCGATGGACCCGGGCGGAGGCGCGAGCAGGTGTCGGCGCGCGCCTTTGAGGGCGATGCGCGGGGTAGTCGAACACCTCACTGCCGTGGAGGACAGGCCCGGACAGACCGGGCCAGCACTAGTGGGGCTGCGGAAGAATTTGGTTCCCGCGCACCTGCTAGGAGAGACACCAGTGGTTTTAGCGGTAAGTCGGTACGCCCTCCGCCTTTCCCCAGGCGGAGGTGGTCCATAGTTTCCCGAAAAAAAAAAAAAAAGTTAGGTTAGGTTAGGTTAGGTTTCCCCAGACGGGTTCCCGCCTTGTCGTGGCGGGGGCTTAATAACCGTGGCTTGGTCACCGCAGTGAACAAGAGAACTCCTTAGCTGGCCGGGTGAACCGGCCCGAGGTGGCCACTCCGTGTAGGCTCAGGCCCACTTCGGATGTGTGTCGGTGGGCTGCTGCGGGAGGTTGGTCCGCTCCTGCCGCTGCAGCCGAGGTGGAGTCGCGGAGGAAGAGTGTTGGTATGCGATGCGCCACTCGCCCTATCTCCGCGACTCAGACGGGCCACACCGTTGATGCAGTGGTGGTGGGGCCGCGGGGAAGGTGTCGGTATTGGCGCCGCTCTCCTAGCCCTCCGCGGACGAAACTAGGTTGGCGGCGGGCCAGAGACCAGATCCGCCGCTGGGGCCCGCGAAAGCGGGCGCTACTAACGCTCTTCCGGCCCCATGAGATGGGTCCAGGGGCGAGGGACTTGGAAGTCCCGCCCCTCGATGGACCCGGGCGGGCGCGAGCAGGTGTCGGCGCGCCTCTGAGGCGATGCACGGGGTGGTCAGACACCTCAATACCCCGTGCAGGAGACGAGGCCGGACAGACCGGGCCAGCACACTAGTGTGGGGCTGCGGAAAATTTGGATTCCCGGACCCCGCGCGCGTGAGAGACACCGGGTGGTTTTAGCCGGTAGAGTCGGCACGCCCTCCGCCTTTCCCAGGCGGAGGTCCATAAGTTTCCCCGCAAAAAAAAAAGGTTAGGTTAGGTTAGGTTAGGTTGGGTTCCCGTGTGGGTTGCCAGGCCCATCAGGCGCGTCCCAGTGGCGGATAGAGACGCCACTCAGATATGGGTGGTAGCGGAAACCGTCGCGGACCAAAACTGGCTGAGTGAGGGCTTGTTTAGATGATGGAGGGCCTACTAGTTTGCTTCCTGTATCCTCTCCGTTGAGAGGAACAGAGAATATGACATGCGCGGTGAGGTGCCAGGTGCACTCGGCTTTTGCCGACGCCGGGCAACCCGTAATCGCCAGGATTTTCAGGACCACACTGTTAAAAAGGAAACTGAATGGGCTCAGTGTTCCCTCACCCGGACTCTGGGCAGGCATGGGAAGAACCCGTATCAACTCTGCCACCGTTCGAACCTCGGAATCCCTCTGGCGTGTCGTGGATCACGTCTCGCGGCGCCTAAGGGCCGGGGCTCTTAACTAACCGCCTGGAGTCGCGAGGATGATAACCTCTTTAAAAATGCGAAGCTCAAGCGTGACGCCGTGAGAGCTGCATGGCTGATGGGTAAATGTTCAGTCGTTAGCGTTGCCCCGTCAGGTACCGGCCGACACCCTTGACGGGTTACGCATTAGGCTTATCCGGGCAAAGGCGCTGCTCGGATGGACTTTTATTTCCTCCACACTCGTGGGATAAATGGAAAAAAATACATAAAAACAGTAGAGTCGAAAACTGGATCAGATACTGGAAGCGGTGGAAATCGGTCGCGTGGGACATCTTCCGCTGAAACGTCAGTGTGCCGATCTTCAGATGAGGAAGGCCTGCCGGCCCCAAGTTGCCGACTTCGGGAGGGTCGACAGGCATCGGAGGGCGAGTGCTTCGCAGCCGCGGAGGGATAAGCACGGACGGTTCGTGTGCTCCAATGCCTCGGCGGCCAGTGAAGCGAAAGTGACATGGGGTTCACTACGGAGGACCCTGGCGATGGCGGTGGCTGTGCCTCGCTGGGGAGCTCAAGGCGGGCTCAACGCCGCCAAGAGGGCAACGCAAAGCCGTCGCGACCGACAGAGTATCGGAAATGGCCCGACGCGCTCGCGAGCGAGAGCTGCTCTGCAGCGGAGGGGAGAGCCATCTGCGGTGGCCTTGAGCCAGCTGGCCCTAGATGGGGTGGACTTAGTCCTGAAGGTTGCCACTAGTCCGGCAGCCTGGGGACGTTCACCGTGGCTTGGAGGCTGCCGCTGATATCAGGGAGGCGGTTGGCATCCTCCTCAACAGGACGGCCTCTGTGAGGTCGCAAAGCTGGGAGAAAACAGCCGCCTCAGAAATGACCTGGGACCTCCGGCGGCAAGTCGCTGCGCTAAGCGAGCAGCAACAGCGACGCACGTCACCGATGCCGCACCTGTAGTGGCCCCGACTCCGCACCGCGACCGGCGAGCCCTCGTACCGACGAAGGTCAGGCGCATTGTCCGGCTCTGCATGCTCCAGTGCGGGAGCATGGTTAACGCTCGGCTGGAGGCAATTTCTCAGCGTCGGCGGAAATCCTCCGTCACTTAGCTGACACGCGGAGACTGAGGCCGCCGAGACTTGCGTCTCAAAGGAAGCCCGCGGAGGTAACAAAAAGCCGCGGAGGCCCCTCCGAGCGACCAGCCCGACTGCCAGGTCTGGGGTGAGACCTGGGCGAAAGTCGTGGGCCGCAAAACCCGCAAAGCCGCCAAGGCCGCAGCAGCTGCGCGCCCAGGTGGAACCGCAAGACGGCTCCTAAACCTGCGGGCGGACTGCCAAAAGGCGGTCGCAAAGACCGACTGTGCATGTTCCGCGGTCCAATGCTGTGACGCTAACGTTGCAGCCGGAGCTGTGGAGCGTGGCGTGACGTACCAGTCGGTCATCGCCGAGGCCGGCCAAGATCAAATTATCAGATCTTGGCGCTGGTCGTCACCCTCAAGCAAGCTGTCACGGGTGCGCGGCTGTTCGAGGTGGCTGGTACTGTGAGCGGCAGTGCCGAAGGCGGATGCACTGGCCGCCAAGATGAGGAGGTCCTCAACCTGAGGACGTCCGGTCTCAGACCAATGAAAACCGCAGAGGTGCGGATTGCTGGCCTGGACGACTCGGTGACCTCTGAGGAAGGAGTGGCGGCCGTTGCCAGAAGCGGAAGTGTCCGCCGGACAAGGTGCGGGCTGGCGATATACGCACCGACGCCACCGGACTCGGCGCGTCTGGGTTCAGTGCCCTGTAGCGTCGGCGAAGAAGATCGCCGATGGCGGCAGGTGCTGGTGAGCTGGGTGGCGGCAGGACCAGCTACACAGCCCCGGCCTGCGGTGCTTCCGGTGCCTGGAAAGGGCACGTCCGGGCGAAGTGCACCGCCGAGGTTGACCGTAGTGACCTTTGTTATCGCTGCAGCCAGCCTGGCACAAGGCGGCCCTGTGCGCCGCGGCGCTTAACTGCAGCCTTTGTTCTGCTGCGGGAAGGCCAGCGGAGCTGGAAAGTGAGCGGAGGGCCTGTGGGGCGCCTGCCAGCAAGGCCAAAAGAAAAGAAAGAAGGGCACTAAGCCTGCCGGGTTAACCTCGCTGCCCCGCAATTAGCAGCTCCGCGGCCGACTCCAGCCCAGGACCGTTGCCGGGGAATGGAATGTCGTAACGGCACAATTCCATTTTCTCCAGGGCAATATCAACCACTGTGCCAGGCTCAGGATCTCCTACTCAGAGGCATGGCAGAGTGGTCGATTCACGTGGCTGTGGTCGCCGAACCGTACTTCATTCCCGCCCGTGACAACTGGTTGGGATGCGCTGACGGTTTGGTGGCCATTATTAACGAGACTCTGATCGACCGTCTCAGGGGCCGCGGCTGGGTTGCTGCTGCCTCGGGGCAGCATCGTTATTAACAGGGGCGTATTTCTCCCCCAAAAGAGCGCCGACTTTGAGGTTTCCTTGTCGAGTTGGGCGCCGTGAGGCCGCTATCCCTCGTCCTGTTCTGGTGCTCGGAGTCTCAACGCCAAGTCATCGGCGTGGGGATCTCGGTCACTGACCCTCGGGGCGAGGTGCTAGAAGTGGACGGTGACGACTGGTCTGGTCGTCCTGAATCGGGGTTCGGAATACACGTGCGTGCGGCAGCGGGGCGGGTCGATAGTGGACGTCTCGCTCGCTAGCCCTCTGTCGCCAGCCGGTCACTGGCGGTCGCCGTAGAGGTGGAACGTCGGACCATCGATATATCCGGTTCGACGTCTCTGCCCAGTCCGCGAGCAGCCGCCATCAACAACCCCGATTAACGACGGCCCGCGTTGAGCCTAAAGCGCATCGACGGGGAACTACTCGAGGCTGCCTTAGTCAGTCCTGGATCTGGGGTCGACGACGGACGGCCCGTCGACGTCGAAGCGGTGGCGCTACGGTTTCGCGGGGCGATGATGCAGATCTGCGACGCGTCCATGCCCCGTGTCCGCCAACGGTCCGCAAAGCACCAGGTGTACTGGTGGACCGCCGAGATCGCGCAATTGCGCATGGCGTGCGTTGCGGCTCGTCGCGGTACGCGAAGCCGGAGGCGGCGTCGACAGGATTCCGCCGAGGAGGACGCGCTATAAGGGTGTACCGCGTCTAGAAGACTCTGTGGCTGTCGGCGACTCAAAGTCGCGTGCCAGGAGGGCTGCTGGGGTCCTAGATCGGATCCGTGGGGCGCCTACCGTTGGGTACAGGGCCAAGTTGCGTCCTGGGCGCCTCCACTAACACAAGACATGCAACCCCAGTTGCTGGGGCGGTATCGGCTCTCTTCCTGAACAGTGGGACACGTTCCCCGGCGATGGCTTCGCCCTCAGCTGAACTCTCCAGAAGAGGCACCGATGTCCCCGGTGACGCAAGCAGAGACGAGGCAGCCGTGTCGCGACTCGGGCTAAGAACGCAGCGCCCGGACCCGACGGGTTCCTGGTCGAGCTCTCGTCCTGGCAGGAGCTAGAGCCCCAGTTGAGGGGCTCTTCATGTCTCCAGCAGGGTCAGCTTCCCAGTGTGTGGAAGGAGGTTGGTCCTGCTCAGGAAGGAGGGGCGCCCCACGGACTCACCGTCCGCGTACAGCCCATAGTGCTGCTTGACGGGCGGGCAAACTTTTGAGCGTATCATCGCAGATCGCCTCGTCAGCCACTTGTGCAGAGAAGGGGCCGGACCTGGACGAGAACCAATTTGGTTTCGTCGCGGGCGCTCCACCGAACGCTATTACGCGCGTGAGGGCCCTGGCGGAGACGAGAGGTATCGGGTGGGAGTGGTGCTGGCGGTGTCTTTAGACATCTCAACGCCTTCAACACCCTACCCTGGAGTTGTATTCGGGAGGCGCTGAATTACCATCGCGTGCCTCCCTACCTCCGCACACACAATGAGGCTTACCTTGAAGAGATGCGTTACGTATCGGGGACGTGACGGCGCTGGTCGGCGCGTCATGTCGTGCTGATGTTCCGCAGGATCGGTCTTGGGACCGCTCCTGTGGAACATCGGCTGCGACTGGGTGCTGAAGGTGAACTCCCGTCGGGCGCCGACTTGACGTATGCAGACGACACGCTTGTCACTGCCCGGGGAGCTCACTGAGAGGCGCGTTGGTTGCCACGGCTGCGGTGTCTAAGTGGTGAACCGCATCCGGCGCCTGGGCCTGGAGGTGGCCTAAACAAGTCGAGGCCATCAGGTTCCATGGCCTCGACGCGCGCCGCCTCGGGATCACACATCGTGGTCAGCAGGGGCCGGATAGCCTCGAGTCCACCATGAAGTATCTGGGATTGGTGCTCGACAGCCGATGGAATTCGGACCCCACTTCCGGCGGCTGGTGCCCAAATCGATGGGTGCAGCAGGCGCGCTTTCAACGTTAACTTCCCAACTTGGGGGCGAGTGCCGCCTGTGGGCGGTTGTACGTGAAATCGTGCGGTCCATGGCCCTGTGGGGCCCTGTGTGGCGATGGACATGACGGCCCCGCCTCTCGCCATGCCGTAAACCGCAAGGGCGATGGCCGTCAAGTCGTCCGCGGGTATCGCACGATTTCCTGAGCGACTTGCGTCTGGCCGGATCCCCGCCCTGGGACTTAGAGCGAAAGTACTCGCGTCATTATATCGATGGCGCGAGGAAGACTGACACAGGGCTCGAGGCCGGTGCAGCGGCAGATCGCGCTGCGCCGAGAGGGCTCCGTCGAGGTCTTGGTGGCGGAATGGCGGCAAAGCTGCGCCTACCGCCGGCCTCGCTACCGTCGAGGCGATCCGGCCGGTATGACGACTGGCTCGGGAAAACGCAGCTCCTGTCGTTTAGGGTGACGCAGGTGCTGTCGGGGCACGGCTGCTTCAGCAAGTACCTGTGCCATAGACAGGGACCCGGACGCTCCACCCACCACTGCGTCCATTGTGGGGAGGACGGCGCAACACGCTCGCCGAGTGTGCAGCTTGGGAGGAGCAGCGCCGTGTCCTCACAAATGAAGTAGGAAGCGATCTGTCGCTGCCGGCCTTAGTGCGGAAGATGGTCGGTAGCGCAGGTCGTGGGACGCGGTGGTGTCCTTCTGCGAGGACGTGATGTCGCAGAAAGGCTGCGGAACAGGAAAGGTCTCGACTCCTTCCCGGCCGCAGAAGCGCACCGAGCGCAGGAGAAGGGCGGACAACGCCACCGGCCATGAATGGGTCAGGGCGAGGGACTGAAGTCCCACCCCTCTTCAATGGACCCAGGCGGAGGCGCAAGCGGGTGTCGGCGCGCCTCTGAGGGCGATGCACAGGTAGTCGAACCTCACTACCCGTGCAGGAGACGGGCGAACAGACAGGCCAGCACTGAGTGTGGGCTGCGGAAGAATTTGGATTCCCGCGGCCCGCGCTTGCGAGAGACACCGGGTGGATTGCCGGTAAAGTCCGGCACGCCCTCCACCTTTCCCCAGGCGGAGTGGTCCGAGGATTTCCCCGAAAAAAAAAAGGTTAGGTTAGGTTAGGTTAGGTTGGGTTTTTTTTTTTTTTTCTAATGCTCATGTCATCTGCTGTTATTTATTTTAGCACCTTTGTTATCTGTATATATATATATATATATATGTTTTTTTTTTTTTTTTTTTTTTATATTTTTTTAATATTCTGCTTCTTACTGTACAATTACTATTGTGGAATACATATTTTTAACATTCATCTGGTTGATTTGGTAATACTAATAAGGTTATGCTAATAGTGATAAAATGTTGCTAATTTTCCTACCTGCTTAAAGCTATACTACTGGCTACATTATTAACTTATTATATTGATTTTATACTATTACTACAGTTATCTTACTTATTATAAATATTACTATTTTAGAATGATTACTTCTTGCCCTATTACAATTATTTCTACTACTGCTTATTCGGCTATGTTTATTTACTGCTACAACTATTATTATATCTATGTTTATACATATGCACACACATAGTAGATATATGCATATACACATACATGTACACGTACATACATGCTAATATATTTTGACCCATTCTCTTGTAATACTTTTTCAAACACCTTTCCGCGTATTCAAGAAAATGAGTTCGACTGTCATTGTCATTGACCGCCCTACAGATTTTCTTCTGTTATCATAAAGCCACACTGTGTTCATAACAAAGTCTTAAAGTCGCGCGTGTCTAGGGCAATCTATTAGAATATGTTCTATTGTTTGTGGTGTGACGTGGTCGCATCCACAGTGTGACTCTGGGCTAACTTGAATTTGTGCAGATATGCTTTGAAGCCTCCGTGACCCGTAAAATTTGACATAATAAGTTATTTATTTCAATCTTCTTTGTTGCATATGCCTGGATCACATTTGGGAAGAACTTCTTCGTGACCCGTCCGGTGTCTGATGTGGTATAAAATTCTTGCCAGGTCTGCATTTTATCCTGATGTGGCGCTTTGCAAAGGACAGAGCAGTCGTAGACAGGCGTCTGTTTAGATGTTTCCGCTGCCGATTTGAGTTCATCAGCTCTTTCGTTTGGAATGCCGCAATGGGCTTTGATCCAAATAATTCTATTTTTCGTTTCCTTTCTATTTCTGAGATACGGTCCAAAATCTCTGCTGCTATAGGATGTAGCTGTTTGGATTAGCAGGGCATTCCATCGCTGATCGCAGTCACTTAAGATGTTTGCCTTTTAAGTGATTGTTTATAACATGTTCTGTACAGCTTTAGATGGCTGCAAGCTCCGCTTAGTAGACACTGCAGTGGCTCCTAGTTTTAATTTAGCCTTGTGTATTTCTCTCCCTTCCAGCAAATGATGGCAGCGCCTACTTTGCCTGCGATTTTCTGCCATCGGTGTATATGCATGGGTTTTTCGATAGCGTTGTGTCAGTTTCTGATGTTATCATACCGTATTGTCGCCTTATCCTGTCTGCTGGGTGTGGTAACGTGTGGGCTTATGGCTTCTAGCTAGTTTCCTGCCAGGTAAATGAGCAATAGGTTTCCCCCTCTTTATCAGTAGATTTCGGCATTTCTCGAGCTCTTAAGTCTAGGGAAATTCTGGCCAGAGTTGCAGGACACTAAAGATGCCGTACGGGTGTTGCTTATCATTATAGTGAAAATTCTAGTAATTCTATCAAGCCTGGTTTGTTTGCTTACTTGCTGTTGAACCCCATGCTCCTGCCGCGTATAATACTGTGGGTTCGACTACCGTAATGTATATCGTTCTTAGAATTTCAGGATTCAGACCCGTTAGCTCTAGCTGTTCTTGAGACTTTCTTGTAGTTGGATGGCCTTTTCTGTTGCCGTATCTATGTGTTTTATAAAGTTGAGGTTTGAATCAATCGTTAGTCAAAGTTGTTATACTTTCTGATTATTGTAGTATTATCGAGAACAATTTCGGTGTGTCGTATTTTAGTTTTCTAGTCAAGAATTGCTTGGGTTTTCTGAGGCGCCAGTTTCATTTTCGCGTTTTGCCCATGTAGAATGTGATCAAGTACTGTGTTCAGTTCGTACTCTAGGTCCTTTGATGCTTTCCCTTTTGCTATGACTAAATGTCGTCTGCATACGCCTGTATGTGGTACCTAGATCTTCTATCTCCTAGTAGTGGGTCAAGTAAGGTTCCACAGAGGTCCCAGGTTGACCCTTGTACAACCCTTGTTAGTTTGTTTATCTCGCGCTGCCTGCGTACTTTATTTTACTTGTCTGTCAGTGAGATAACTATTGATTATTCATACTGATCCTGTCGACTTTTTTCCTTTCGAGGCTCATTTATCATTGCAGGCCACCAAGCGTTATCAAAAGCTCCTTCGATATCGATAGAGACAAAAGCGACAATTTCTCTATTCTTTAATCCTTGCCTGACAATCTCGAGGGCGTCGCACAGGGCGTCCTCAGTCCCTCTGTGAGACAAACCCATATTGCCTACCACTCATTTTATTTTCTGAGCCAGCTGCCATGTCATACAGTTAATAAATAGTTTCTCATTGCCCAGTACAGGTAGAAGTCCTATTGGCCGGTAAGATTTAGCTAATGTATAATTCTCCTTATTCGCCTTCAGGATGATTTTGATGAGAGCATTTTCCAAATCCATGAAATACCCAGCGTTAGACATCTATTGTAAATGGCTGATAGTACTTGCGGTGCCGTCATATATGCCCTAACATATATCAGCGGTTAGACCATCTTCTCCTGGTGATTTCTTTGGGCTCATGCTACAGAGAACATTGTCGATCTCAGTGGGTGTGAAAAGTATCACAGTTTCTTCATTTGAGATGTTCAATAGGTCTTTTCTGATTGCGATCTGTTTCTAATTTCCGTATGTTGAGGCTCATCAGTTGTGATTTCGTCGATCGGATAAAATGTTTCAGCTAAATGGGCAGATTTGTCCGGGGTCAGATTCCGCTTTCCGGCGTCGCTCTTAAAGTGAGTCTTCTGGGTTTACTGGATTTGCGTATTATTCTGTAGATACCCTGCCACAAATTCTCTTTGTCCTGAGGCAAAACTCTTTCCAACTAGCTGTCATCGTCTCAGTTAATAGTTCTTATATTCAGCTTTGGCTGTAATATATTCCTCAATTATGATTGGTCTTTTCCTTTGATTTACCAATTTTATCTTTCTTCTTTTCGAGTTACATCTTTTTTCACTTCTAATTCTTTAGTCCACCAAGGATGTTTTTGTGGGTACTCTCTTGCAATTTTGAATTGTTTTTGCAATCTTTGTATGCATTCACTATATAGTTTTACAAAGTTTCCATTGATTCTATGGATTCTGTGTCGCTCCTTACCCTGCAGCCGAGGTGGAGTCGCGGAGGAAGAGGTGTTGGTATGGCGATGCGCCACTCGCCTATCCTCCGCGACTCAGACAGGGGCCGCACCGTTGATGTGGTGGTGGTGGGGCCGCGGGGAGAGGTGTCGGTGTTGCGAGGCGCCGCTCTCCTACCCTCCGCAGCCCGAGAACTTGGTTGGCGGCGGGCCAGAGACCAGATCCGCCGCTGGGGCCAAAGCGGAGCGCTACTAACGCTCCGGCCCCCATGAATGGGTCAGGGGCGATGGACTTGGGAAGTCGCCCCTTCTTCGATGGACCCGAGGCGGAGGCGCGAGTGTCGGCGCGCGCCTCTGAGGCGATGTACGGGGGTCGAACCTCACTACCCGTGCAGGAGACGGGCGGACAGACCGGGCCAGCACTGAGTGTGGGGCTGCGGAAGAATTTGGATTCCGCGGCCCGCGCTTGCACGTGCGAGAGACACCGGGGTGGTTTTAGCCGGTAGGTCCACGCCCTCCGCCTTTCCCCAGGCGGAGGTCCGCCAGTTTCCCCGAAAAAAAAAAAAAAAGAGTTAGGTTAGGTTAGGTTCCCCAGAACGGGTTCCCATATTGTGGCGTGGCCGGGGCTTGAAATAGCCGTGGCTTGGTCGAGCCGCGGTTGGTCTGCTCCCTTACCGCAACCGAGGTGGAGTCGCGGAGGAATAGGGTGTTGGTGTGCGTGCGCCACTCGCCTATCTCCACTCAGACAGGCACACCCGTTGATGCGGTGGTGGTGGGGCCGCGGGGAAGGGTGTCGGTATTGCGGCGCCGCTCTCACCGGACTACTCGGACCGGACTCCCACGGGGCTTTCCGCAGGACCTTACATCAATAAATTGGAGAAATTGAAAGTATCGCGGATGTAAATAATCAGGTAGTGCCATTTAACGCAATGCCCTGTTGAAATTCACGCGCCTCTTAGAAAAAAAATTATTAAACATCAGCAATTCCCGTGGCTAACCTTTAATATAAAATTGATGATGAAAAAACGTGATGACGCATACATTAAAATGAGAAAAAGTAAGAACGACATACATATTAAATACTATAAGGATCTAAAAAGCTGCGTCAATAAAGCAATATATAGTGAAAAACAAATACTACTAATTTTATGTTAATCGTAATATAAATAACTTCCATTTCAATGTGAAACATATAAGTCAATGTTAACATAAAACCAAAACACAATATCCCAATAGACTTGTTTATGATCAAATAAAATAAACGACTATTTTTTAAACGTGCTGGAAATAAAACGTCTCGTTGTCATATTTAACGTACTTTGAGTTCCACTGCTGTTAATGACATATTTGAGATAAAAGGTAAATGAACTAGAAGTTACTAAAAGTTATTACAAGTTTAAAATCTAAAACCATGAGGCATTGATGGGATTTCTCTTGATATGATCATGTATTACCGAAAACACTATCAACTATTACTGCTATGGTGAACAAATCCATTAACTCTAAAATCTATCCGACATTATGGCAACATGCGTTAGTCAAACCCATACCTAAGAACTCAAATCCATTATCTGAAAAGACCATTGGCCCATCAGTATTCTCCCTGTGTCTCTAAAATTATTGAAAAATTGTCATAGAACAGCTAAACATGTATTTAGATAGAAACAAATTCTACCGGAAATGCAGTCAGGTTTCGTAAGAACCATAGCACCACGACGTAGCCCAACTTACTGACGATGTACTAACCGCTCAAGATGAAGGAAAAGGCACCTAAAGTATTACTTGATTTTCTCGTGCATTTGACTGTATAAACGTTCCCTTCTCTTATCAAAGCTTCATTACTACTGGATTCAGTAGCAGCGCAGTACAATGGTTCGTTAGTTATTTTAAAACCGACCACAAACTGTAGGGGCAGGCGATGACCGAGGAACATTATGCGTTCCATAATCAAAAATCAAAGCCGGTGCGCCCCAGGGGATCGACCTAAACCAATATTGTTTTCAGTTTACAGTGCTGACTTAGTAAAAACATTAAGCACTGTAAATTCCATTTATACGCAGATGATCTGCAGAGTCTACATGTCATGTAATCGCGTGATACTCAGAAGTCGTTAATAAAATAAACGAAGACCTTGAAAGTATAGCCGCGTGGTGCGACTCAAACTGCCTTGTACTAAACGGACTAAATCTAAACTACTAATTATGGGTTCTAAAATCAAATAAAAATATATCAGAAAGAGGCATGCATCCAAATTCGAGGAAATCGTAGAACGTGTAAATAGATTCGCAATCTGGGCCTACTAATGGATGACAAACTACAGTTTGAGAACCATAATAAGTACTAGCAGAAACTGCTTTTATAGACTTAAGGTTCTTTATCAAATAAGGAGTTTTTAAATTCGGATATTCGGGTAAAATTGTGTGACACACTTGTCCTTTCAAATTTAATTATATGGACATTGTATATGGTCCGAGACTTTTAGCGCGGTCGCGGTGTCTAGTGCAACGGGTTCAAAATGCATGTGCAAGATTTAGTTTTACAATACCACTTACACGCACGTACCTTACATTAACAATGCCAAAATGTTAAAATGGAATATCGCCGAAAACTGCACATGGCAACTCTCTATTCAGGGTATTAAAAGATAAAACACCTCCTTATCTTGCTGACAAACTCATATGGTCACGTGATGTAAAACTTATAACACGCACTAGAGAATACTCTCGTCGTGCCTCGTCACCGCACACACGCTTTCCGAGTTTCAAATACGCCGCATCCAGGTGCTGGAACGATATACCCGCCTCCTTTTCGAAATCTGAAGCAGTACACATTCAAAAATAAATATAGAACACAATTACTGCAAGTCAGATTAACTTTGATCAAAGTTTATAACGCTTTGCACGATTACATACCTCATCGTCATAGATTATTAACAACGGAGCATCAAAATCGTCCTCTTGAATGCGGCTTTTGTATTCTTTGTCTTCTTATATACTTTTATATTCTTTAATAATTACATAGTATGTATATAGCCCTTATAGTATCTTAATAATCTCCCCTTTTGTAGCGTCCGTATGACCTTCTAAGAGCATCTGAAAGCAACATAAACGGGACGTGCTGTGTCAGTGGCATTCGACCTTAGATGCTACTTTCTCCCTCACTTAAAATAATTACTGTCTCTTTCCCCGTGTTGTGCATAATTCTGTCATCATAATTTTGTTTAAAACATAATAAAATGGTATACATATAGCACTGACTTCGGTAAGTCACCAGTTGGACACTGAAAATCAGCGCCATGGAAAAAATTCATGGCATTATGCTGAGTGTGCTCCTGTTCCCAGATGACGCCTTGACACGTACAGTATAGGTATTGTGTAGTTTGTAATATATGATATGTTGTAATTTATATTATATAGCCAATATTATTTGTAAATTATGTGTTTTTTTTTTTTTATGTTATCTATGATGGCGTCATTTGGAGAATAAACCTTTCTTTCTTTCTTCTTTCTTCTTCTACCCTCCGCAGCCGAAACTTGGTTGGCAGCGGGGCCAGAGACCAGATCCGCCGCTGGGGCCAAAAGCGGGCGCTACTAAGCGCTCTTCCGGCCCCCATGAATGGGTCCAGGGCGGGGACTTGATCCCCGCCCCTCTTCGATGGACCCGGGCGGAGGCGCGAGCGGGTGTCGGCGCGCGCCTCTGAGGCGATGCACGGGGTAATCGAACACCTCACTACCCATGCAGGAGACGAGGCCCGACAGACCGGGCCAGCACTAGTGTGGGGCTGCGGAAGAATTTGGATTCCCCGCGGCCCCGCGCTTACGTACGAGAGACACCGGGGTGGTTTTAGCCGGTAAAGTCCGGCACGCCCTCCGCCTTTCCCCAGGCGGAGGTAGTCCATGATTTCCCCGAAAAAAAAAAAAAAAAAGGTTAGGTTAGGTTAGGTTAGGTTAGGTTAGGTTGGGTTGGGTTGGGTTTCCCCAGACGGGTTCCCGCCTTGTCGTGGCGGGGGCTGTAACCGTGGCTTGGTCACCCGCGGTGAACAAAGAGGAACCTGGCTGGCCCAGGTGTGGGGCCGGCGAGGTAACCACTCCGTGTGGGCTCGCAGCCCACTTCGGATGTGTCGGTGGGCTGCTGCGGGAGGGTTGGTCCGCTCCCTTACCGCTGCAGCCGAGGTGGAAATCGCGGAGGAAGAGGTGTTGGTATGGCGATGCGCCACTCGCCCTATCCTCCCCGACTCAGACGGGGCCGCACCGTTGATGCGGTTGTGGTGGGGCCGCGGGGAGAGTGTCGGTATTGCGAGGCGCCGCTCTCCCTACCCTTCATGACCGAAACTTGGTTGGCGGCGGAGCCAGAGACCAGATCCGCCGCTGGGGCCGCGAAGCGGGCGCCACTACTCTTCCGGCCCCCTGAATGGGTCCAGGGCGGGGACTTGGGAAGTCCCGCCCCTCTCGATGGACCCGAGGTGGGCGCGAGCGGAGGTGGCCAGCGCGCGCCTCTGAGCGATGCACGGGTGGTCGAACCTCACTACCCCGTGCGGGGAACGGGCCGGACAGACCAGGCCAGCACTGGTGTGGGGCTGTGGAAGGTGGGATTCGCGGCCCCGCGCACGTGCGAGAGACACCGGGGTGGTTTTGGCGGTAAGAGTCCGGCGCCCTCCGCCTTTCCCAGGCGGAGGTGGTCCATGAGTTCCCCGAAAAAAAAAAAAGGTTAGGTTGGGTTAGGTTCCCCGAACGGGTTCCGCCTTCAACGCCAAGTCATCGGCGTGGGGATCTCGGTCACTGACCCTCAGGGCGAGGTGCTAGAAGAGTGGACGGTGACGACTGGTCTGGTCGTTCTGAATCGGGGTTCGGAATACACGTGCGTGCGGCAGCGGGGCGGGTCGATAGTGGACGTCTCGCTCGCTAGCCCCTCTGTCGCCAGCCGAGTCCGCGACTGGCGTGTCGCCGTAGAGGTGGAGACGCTGTCGGACCATCGATATATCCGGTTCGACGTCTCTGCCCAGTCCGCGAGCGGCCGCCATCCAACAACCCCGATTAATGACGGCCCGCGTTGGGCGCTAAAGCGCATCGACAGGGAACTACTCGAGGAAGCTGCCAGTCAGTCCTGGATCTGGGGTCGACGAGGGACGGCCCGTCGACGTCGAAGGTGGCGCTATGGTTTCGCGGGGCGATGACGCAGATCTGCGACGCGTCCATGCCCGTGTCCGCCAACGGTCCGCAAAGCACCAGGTGTACTGGTGGACCGGCGAGATCGCGCAATTGCGCATAGCGTGCGTTGCGGCTCGTCGCCGGTACACGATACCGGGCGACGTCGACGGGATTCCGCCGAGGAGGACGCGCTATATGAGTGTACCGCGCGTCTAAGGAGACTCTGTGGCTGGCCATCGGCGACTCAAAGTTGCGTGCCAGGGAGCTGCTGGGGTCCTAGATCAGGGATCCGTGGGGCGCCTACCGTTGGGTACGGGGCAGGTTGCGTCCCTGGGCGCCTCCACTAACCATGCCACCCCAGTTGCTAGAGGCGGTGGTATCGGCTCTCTTCCCTGAACAGAGTGGGACACGTTCCCCGCGATGGCTTCGCCCTCAGCCACAGACTCTCCAGAAGAGGCACCACCGATGTCCCCGGGTGACGCAAGCAGAGACGAGGCGGCCGTGTCGCGACTCCGGGCTAAGAACACAGCGCCCGGACCCGACGGAGTTCCTGGTCGAGCTCTCGTCCTGGCTCTGAAGGAGCTAGAGCCCCAGTTGAGGGGGCTCTTCACGGCATGTCTCCAGCAGGGTCAGCTTCCCAGTGTGTGGAAGGAGGGAGGCTGGTCCTGCTCAGGAAGGAGGCGCCCACGGACTCACCATCCGCGTACCGGCCCATAGTGCTGCTTGACGAGGCGGGCAAACTTTTTGAGCGTATCATCGCAGATCGCCTCGTCAGCCACTTGTGCAGAGAGGGGCCGGACCTGGACGAGAACCAATTTGGTTTTTCGTCGCGGGCGCTCCACCAGACGCTATTACGCGCGTGAGGCCCTGGCGGAGAGACAGTATCCCGGGGTGGGGTGGTGCTGGCGGTGTCTTTAGACATCTCCACGCGCTTCAACACCTACCCTGGAGTTGTATTCAGGAGGCGCTGAATTACCATCGCGTGCCTCACTACCTCCGCCGCACAATAGGGGCTTACCTTGAAGAGATACGTTACGTATCGGGGACGTGACAGCGCTGGTCGGCGCGTCATGTCGTGCGTGTGTTCGCAGGGATCGGTCTTGGGACCACTCCTGTGGAACATCGGCTGACTGGGTGCTGAAGGTGAGCTCCCGTCGGGCGCCGACTTGACGTGTTATGCAGACGACACACTTGTCACTGCCGGGGAGCTCGCACAGGAAGCAGCGTTGGTTGCCACGGCTGCGGTGTCTCACAAGTGGTGAACCGCATCCGGCGCCTGGGCCTGGAGGTGGCCCTAAACCAAGTCGGAGGCCATCGAGTTCCATGGCCCTCGACGCGCGCCGCCTCGGGATCACATCATCAGCGGGGCCCGGATAGCTGTCGAGTCCACCATGAAGTATCTGGGATTGGTGCTCGACAGCCGCTGGGAATTCGGACCCCACTTCCGGCGGCTGGCGCCCAAATTGATGGGTGCAGCGGGCGCGCTTTCAACGTTGCTTCCCAACTTGGGGGGCCCGAGTGCCGCCTGTAGGCGGTTGTACGTGGGAATCGTGCGGTCCATGGCCCTGTCTGGGGCCCCTGTGTGGGCGATGGACATGACGGCCAGCACTCTCGCCATGCTGCGTAAACCGCAAAGGGCGATGGCCGTCAGAGTCGTCCGCGGGTATCGCACGATTTCCTACGAGGCGGCTTGCGTCCTGGCCGGATCCCCGCCCTGGGACTTAGAGGCGAAAGTACTCGCGTCATTATATCGATGGCGCGAGGAAGAGCGAGCACGGGCTCGAGGCCGGTGCAGCGGCAGATCGCGCTGCGCCGAGAGGAGCTCCGTCAGGTCTTGGTGGCGGAATGGCGGCAAAGGCTGCCGCCCTACCGCCGGCCTCGCGCTACCGTCGAGGCGATCCGGCCAGTACTCGACGACTGGCTCCGGGAGCACGGCTCCTGTGGTTTAGGGTGACGCAGATGCTGTCAGGGCACGGCTGCTTCGGCAAGTACCTGTGCCGCATAGACGGGAGCCGGACGCTCGGTGCCACCACTGCGTCCATTGCAGGGAGGACACGGCGCAACACACGCTCGCCAGTGTGCAGCTTGGGAGGAGCAGCGCCGTGTCCTCACAAATGAAGTAGGAAGCGATCTGTCGCTGCCGGCCTTGGTGCGGAAGATGGTTGGTAGCGCAGAGTCGTGGGACGCGGTGGTGTCCTTCTGCGAGGACGTGATGTCGCAGAGAAACTGCGGAACAGGAAGGGAGATCGACTCCTTCCCCGGCCGCAGAAGGCGCACCGAGCGCAGGAGAGGGCGGACAACGCCCTTTTCCGGCCCCATGAATGGGTCAGGGCGAGGGACTTGGGAGTCCCCACCCCTCTTCGATGGACCCGAGGCGGAGGCGCGGGTGTCGGCGCGCCTCTGAGGCGATGCACGGGGTAGTCGAACACCTCACTACCCCGTGCAGGAGACGAGGCCCGGATAGACCGGGCCAGCACTAGTGTGGGGCTGCGGAAGAATTTGGATTCCCGCGGCGCACTGCGAGAGACACCGGTGGTTTAGCCGGTAGAGTCCGGCACCCTCCGCCTTTCCCAGGCGGAGGTAGTCCATGAGTTTCCCCGAAAAAAAAAAAAAAGTTAGGTTAGGTTAGGTTGGGTTTTTTTTTTTTTTTTCTTTAATGTCTACCGCTAAGGTGTCCTCCAACACAGGTCGGAGACTTTCCTCAACTATGTACGGGCTTCGACGACTTTTTTTTTTTTTTCTGTCCTTGTTCTGTTGGATGGTGGGAAGATCGTAAGTATCTTTACAATTTCCTGTGTTTGTGTTTTTTATTATTTTGTGTGTGTGTTGTCTGCTTTGTTTTTTTTTATTAGTTTAGTGTATGTGCAACAATTATGCTTATAGTTGTTATTACTTTTTACTTTTACACAATTTTATCTTTTATATTTACATCAATATTTAGTTAGTATATTCTAAATATATATCACAGTATATATTATCATATACTTCTTACTTAGTCTTATTTCTATTTATTACATCTTTTGCTATATCTATACAGTATGTTATAAACCTATTTCTATGCTTCTTACATGCTAACAATTTACTAATATTTTCTTGTCTAAGTTGCATATTTGTAACTACTTCTAACTTAAATCTAAGTACTTAGGACATTCTAATAATAAATGTTCTACACTTTTCTTTTGACTGTCACAAACACATTCTGGGAATTTTACATTTGAACCTATAAAGATAGCTTGAGAACCCACCGTGACCGGTAGTACCTGTACTAAGATTGGGCTAAGTTCTAACTTTTGCAATAATCTGTACGCTGCCTCTATATCTGGTAAAAACATTTTGTTACCGCGGCTGGCTGTCGAATTCATGTAGCGTTTTTCCATTTCTCAATACTATCCAGTCTAATCTGTCGTTTTATATACGAGATGGGGCA